>WMED01025018.1:0-11108 GCA_019650415.1 Pipa parva | reverse complement strand
ACATATTCTTTTGCAGGTCAAGGGGACCTGCAAAGGAATATGTGGCTCTATGGGGCAATCCACAGCTATGGTGGGCATTGGGTGACTGTGTGGTGCAATCGCTGCCTCTGCAGGGCACTCTAGGAACATGCATAGGAATTGGCGGCTGTGCGGAGCAATCTGGGAATGTGTGTAGGAAATGGCAGCTCTGCGGGGCAATCTGGGAATGTGCGGAGGAAATGGAGGCTCTGCGGGGAAATTTGGGAACCAGCTGAGGAATTTGCAGTTGTGCGAAGAAATCTGGGAACCTGAGAAGGAATCGGTGGCTCTGCGGGGCAATCTGGGGCTCGGAGAGCAATCAGGAGCCGAGGGGGGAAATCAGGAGTGGGGATGGAAATCAGGAACTTAGCGGGGGGCTGAAGGGACAAATTAGGGTCTGAGGAGGGAAATCAGGGGAAAATAAGGGGTGGGAGCAGATCAGGGGCAGGGGAGGCACATCAGGAGTTAGGTACACATCAGTGGCTTGGAGGGGCAATCAGGGGCTGGGGGAGCAATCAGGAGCTGAAGGGGAAAATCAAGGGTGTGAGTGGACAGCAGTAGATTGGAGGGACAATCAAAGGCTTGGAGGGGCAAATTATGGGATGAGGAGGGAAATCAGGGGCAAATAAGTGGTGGGGGGCAAATCAAGGGCAGGTGACACACATCAGGGCAAATAAGGAGTGGGGCAAATCAGGAGCAAGGGAGGCACATCAGGGGCTTGGAGGGGCAAATCAAGGAATGAGGGGGCACATCATGGGCTGAGAGGGGCAAATCTAGGGCAGGGGGGAGCACATGTGATGCAGGGGAGAGCAAATCAGGGGCTGGGAGTATATCTTTATTATTTGGGGCAATAGGGGGGTCTGGGGGCATCAGTGGTGCCTGTGGGGGGGGGGGGGGGGTAGGGAATTTGGTGGGGGACTTCAACTTACCCCCTCCAGCAGAGGGCAGCGGTGGAAACCGGGAGAGCTGATCACATGCACTCCTGTTTTCTTATTGGCTCATGTGACCAATCGGGATTCGGGTCACATGAGCCAACCTCTAATCACGGAGGGAGTTAGTCAGGACTCCCTCCTTGGTCATTCAAGTACTCAACTGGTGAAAAAAATGCCTGCTGGAGCATTGGACCCCTTTAATTCCAGCCACATAATTTTCACGAGGCTGGTATTTAACTACAGCCGAAACAGCCATGTGAAATTTGAGTGGCTGGTAGTTAAAGGGTTAATCTGAAGTAGAATCACAGATGTCTCCGGCACTCCTTTAGTAAAAGCAACTTCTTTATTAAATAATCTTTAAAAGGAGGTCAATGTACAAACATTTAAAAGCGTGTGGGTCAGCCACTTACGAGTTTCGTGCGTCAGCACTTAATCATAGTGTGTGGCTGCTCATGAATCACAAACATTTATAGTGTGCATAATCACAGCGGCATAGGCAGCATCTGTGTGATAGGTGTGTCAGAATAGACTGCATACTATTGGACTGGCAATTTGTTTAAAGTTTGGCCACTGGATCAATGAGAAGTTGGTGTTTTACATGCTGCAGCAACTCTCTTAGTAACAAGTGATGCGGTAGGTTGGCTAGTTTAATGCTTGTTCAGAGTGCCGTTCAGAGGATACTCCCCTCTAATGAATATGCATGTAGTTATGTGTCGTTTGAGGCACATCATCAGGCTCCACCTCTTTGGCCGCCCCAGCACCGGCCAATCTCTGAATAGCCCATGTAAATGTGCGTTGCCAAGCAACTACCAGCAAAACACAAAACCCCCACCTGCAACGGGCACCCCATGCGTACACCCTGGGCAGTGCACAGCCACGGAGGAACCCCCTGCAGGCAAGGGCAATGCGATCCAGATGGCCAGTTACTGTATAAACCAAGTGCTTCAAAGCACCAACAGGGTAGAGGACGGCAAACATCGCCTGACATGATAACAAATGAATAGCAGGCACCGTGTATAATACACTAGTCTGGGTTAAATGCAATAGTCCATATGAGTATAAAAAAAGGTAATTCTGGGATATGAAGTAACCCCTGATGCTGACTGTGCCGCATGTGATGAAGCATAAATTAAAATAAAGTGCAAAGACCAACATGTTATCATTGATAATAATAATAAAGGCTACACATAGGTAATAGAGGGTTGTGAAATGTTACAAAAAACTGTGTCGTACTGGATCATAACAGAATGGGAACAATGTAGTTACTGTATATAGTAACAGCAAAAGCAATGTTATTGACAGACAAGCTTGTATTATCATTGATAATAATAACATTATTATAGTGTTATAGTGCTGTGGGTTACAATTTTACAAAACTAACACTAGTTACAAAAATGATATTATTTCTTATTTCAAGTACAAAAAGTTAAAACAAATTAGAATATGTAAACTGCAACAATATATATACAAGGCAATTTAATATATGCTACACTGTTAAGAACCTACTGGATAAGGCAATATCTCAAAATTGTCACCCACAACACTATTGATCCTCTGACATTAAAGAATTTTATCATATCACGGTTTATTAACATTTCACGGCTGGGGGGGGGGGGGGGGGGGGGGGGCAATAGAGCCAGAGCCGGCTCTGTCGGGAGTGCTATGTAGAATGTACTTATTACAAAGATCGACCAATTTAATATGACAATTTTGTCTAAGGTAAACGCTTAACCGATGTTTCTCTTGGGAGAGTGTGTGCGGAGTTGAAGCTGTTGCCGGCAGCTCTCTGCATGAGATGCAACTTTGAGATTATTTTACTGTGCCTTGATGTCCGGGTTGTTTATCTGTGAGAGCACCGACTCTGTTATACCTGACGGATACAGCAGGGCACCTAATAGCATTACAGCCATGGAGTTATCAGTGACTGGGAATATACCCTAAACCAGTGTGCTATATAAGCGCACACATGTATGCCTTCATACACGCCATGAAACGCATAGGCGATCTTTATATTTCTAATTTTTTAACATGCAATCTTAATGCTGTTACATTAATAAAGGGCTTTAACTTAACTTTAGAGTGCCGAAGGATTACATTCTATTCACAGCATTGGACATAATTTGCCAATTTTCTTCTGAGCACCTGGATTAATTTACATGTAGCAGAGAGATACGAGCGGTCATTTAGTATATCTTTTGATTGTTACTCAGGGATTGGATCTGTGCAGCAGTAATAGGCAGCGGCTCTGTGCAGCAGTGACAGGGTTCAGATCTGTGCAGCGGTGACAGGGATCAGATCTGTGCAGCGGTGACAGGCAGCGGCTTTGTGCAGCAGTGACAGGGATCGGATCTGTGCAGCGGTGATAGGCAGCAGCTCAGTGCAGCAGTGACAGGGATCGGATCTGTGCAGCGGTGATAGGCAGCAGCTCTGTGTAGCAGTGACAGGGATTGGATCTGTGCAGCAGTGACAGGGATCGGATCTGTGCAGCGGTGACAGGGATCGGATCTGTGCAGCGGTGACAGGGATCGGATCTGTGCAGCAGTGACAGGGATCGGATCTGTGCAGCGGTGACAAGGATTGGATCTGTGCAGCCATTGCAGGAAAGAGAGAGATCCAGCAGCGCAGATTGTAATTACGATAAACCTTATCGGATGCCAATTATCGATCCAATGATTTAAAAAATCGATTATCGGTCCGATAACGATTATTGGCATCATCGCTCATCACTACTTACAATCTAAGTGTACTTACACTCTCCTACTTATCAAGGTCTTACACTTACACGTACCTACATCCACCACAATCCCATCTGGAACCATTAACACACAGTGGTAATACAAATAGGGACTAAACAGGCCTCTTTAGAGTAATTTCTTGCATTGTATCAGTGGTTTTTACTAGTAACCTATATATTATCCATTCTGTCCCTTCCCTTCTTTCTGCAGAGACTAATTAAGGGGTGCACTGCTCTCCCATAGGGTAAATCTCAATGATGCTACTTGGAAATAATCAAGATAATGGGGTAAAGTGCCAACCTTACTACCAGTGCCTTACAACATGGTCATTATATGCATCGGATCATTATTGTTGCATGCAGCTGTACTGGCGCAAAGTATTAAGGAGAATTTACTTATGTATATTTATCGTTGTTCAGTTGTTACAGATCTCTCTTTATTATAGAATCTGCATACAAATGTTGCCTACGCAGTAGAACATAATAGCTTTTGTCTTAACAAAATCTGCTAATAATTATGGTATAAAGATAGTCAGTCTTTGTGTTCGTATTAAAACTCAGTTTAGCATTTTAGCGCAGGAAATAAAAAGCCGCACATGTAGTTTTAATTCCAGTAATTGTATCTGTCTAAATTCTTGTTTCTAATAAAATGTTTATTGCTGTGTGTGCTTTCTACAATACTTATTAACGCTGAATAGCAGTATTGCATTTACATTTCATGAAATTTTAAGTTCTCAGAGCCTCATTGAATAAAGTGTGAATTTACTGGTCGAATTCACTTCGCTACAATTCAAGTCATATCGGCAAAATAAACACAAATTCATTTTTCATTATAGAATAAGTGGAGAATACACTTGTTGAACAGTTGGACAGTGGTCAGGTGAAAGCTGCCACATACGTAGTGTGATGTAGTCAGTCGGATAGAAGTAGAATGAGAAGTCATGTGGAGTGAGGAGTATTCGACAAGTGAAGGGCAGCAACGTCATTCTCACTATATCCCACTAACTGTATTCTGTGAATATTCTATCCATTTCTATGTCACCTTGTCCCTAGATCATGCTGTCATTTAGTCGCAGTCACCATTGTTACTTTTGAATGAATAGTTGCCAAAAATAACATCGGAGCCCTGCTTTCAACTCCTCAATTCACCAGTCTGAAGTGGCAAAGCCAAACAGGTGAATTCGGAGCAGTTCATCTAGTCGCATTCACTTCTTCAACATACTCTGAAGCTTAGTCAGTAGTAGAACTACTTGTGCATGCAGTGCCGGCTCTGCCATTAGGCAGAGTAGGCAAATGCTAGGTGCGCCGCCTGCCCAGGGGGGCGCCCCTAGCATTTTTTTTCTACATTTGTGTCAGGAAGGGGGGCGCCTATGGCGCCAATAGAGCCAGAGCCGGCTCTGTGTGCATGCACATGCAGAGTTATGTGAAGATGTCCGTAAGTTTGCAACTATTTAAGACACTCAAATTGATTGTGTATTTGCCAATTTGTAGAGTTTAGTGAATAAGAGAACATGAGGAAGTGGCAAATCTATGTGAATTCAGAGCTCTATGTGAGTATATGCCATTTAGTCAATGAGACTCAAAGAAACTTATTAATGAAAGTTTGAACAGTTGTATAAAGGTCTGAATTCACATTTCTTTGCCACTTTCCAATCTTCTCATATTCAGTAAACTCTTTAATATGGCAAATTTGTGACCAATTCAACATCTTACACAAAGGAACACAACAGCACTACAGGAACCCTGCAGTACAGCATAGGACCACAACAGCACCACAGGAACACAAAGAAGCCTTAGTCCAGACCTCAGGACCCTGACAGAGCAGGATGTCCACCTTATGCTCTGGGGCCACCCTTTCATTTACTCCTGTTGCGACATTAGGCTGTTTTTCTGGCAGTACTGCTCCCTATAATAGTAACTACCCCTACTCTTACTTCTAAGCTAGGGCCAGTGTTCTTCCTCAGGACTCCCTCCTGTAACATCCTCCTTGGGGCCTCTACCCCAGAACTCCTTCCTGTAACATCCCCCTAGGGACGTCTACCCCTGCAATATCTTCACCTTTTCAGGAACAGCTCTGTAGGACAATTTTGCCCTAGGGCACACCTAGAGGTCACCTATGGTCGCTGGGTGGATCCTCCCCTCCAGATGGCTGGGGGAGAGTGAACACTTTTACTAAGGGGCAAATTCTCTATAAAGCCCCTTAAAGGGGAACTATAATCAGATTACATCTTTACATATGCAGTACTATACTTAGTGAGAAGCATTTTTTGCCAGTAGTTGTTTCATGTGATGCAGAATGATTGAGTAGACAGCACTGATAAACTCCTGTACCAGGAAATGTGTGTATGACGTGTACTGGCCAGTTTTCCATGAAAGGTACCCTCCCACGTACATTTTTCCCTACTTAGTATTTAGCACATGTGCACAAGTCAACTTTCCCTCTGTAATCTCCTGCATTCAAATCTTAATTTATGTGTCTTAACCAATAGCAATCAGGCAGCTTTTTCTTCTCATGTTGCCTGACTTGCAGAACAGAAAGAGGAAGGGGAGCAGGAGGAGGAAAATGTCAACTCTCAGGAAAATGAATTAAGGGAAACAAACAGCAAGTATTATTTCTTCCCTAAATGTTTTTTAACTATTTGTGTCAGCAATATAGTGCCCCTTTAATTAGTACATCTAATTCACCTGAGACAGGTGAGAGTTCCGGATTAACTCTTCTAGAACGGGCTGCTGCTTTCCCTATACTATGTACTGATCCAGTGCTACACCACATATCACAAACATTTCACATTACACCATTTTATACAAAATTAATGATGTTTTACCCATAGTCTGTTACAGTAGCATTAGACTACCGGTAACCTAGGTTAATAGTCTAAGGACAGTGCAGATAGCAGTAGTAAAGGACTGGTTATATATACAAGTTCTGTAAGAAGATATCTTATGTCTTAGTCATGGGGGGAGGGATTAAAAAGACCATATGCTCCTTTTCAGTCAGTTTCCCCATGTCCCTTCACAATGAGAAGGGGAGAAAGAAATATAAAATGGGTGTAGGTAGCAATGAATAGTATATCAGATTCAGATATATATCCAGGCAGATTAGAGAATACTGTCCAGTAACATTGTAAAGGTAATAAAAATGCCATACTGTATGTATCAGAAAAAAGTACTCAGATAATATTATCAAAATAAACATTCCCAATCTTAACAAACTCTGCAGAAATGATCTCATCTAAATGGCAATTTCAGTGTTTTCTAATACATAGAGTAACTAATTAAATACATGTTCATGTAGTTTATTAGATCCATCCCTGAATTATAAAAGTCCTATTTAAATAATATTAAAGCTCCCATCACATAATACTGATATAATAACACTTTAAATGTTACTGCTTTTTATTATAGACTTAGTTTAGCCTTGGTTGTGACAAAATAGCTTCATTCTTCCCTGTCTAGACAGTGTGTTCCATGCTTTTATTCTGAATAATCTACATTATTATGCTTATTAATAGCAATATGAGAGGTTTATTCTGTAGTTCTACAATGTGACAGAAAAGACATAGCAATACAAGCTTGGATAAATATGACTCAGAGGAGAGATCATTTTGACCTTTTTCCATTTGTATTGCCTCTTAATAATGCTTTTGCTGTATTTTTTTTTTACACTAAACCTAATCTAACTGTGTCAAAATGAGTGGAAAAACACCATAGGTTGTTGGCAGAACAGCTTTATAAATAGGTGAAAACGGCGATAAGCATAGATATCTGCTCCCAGATATGTACAAAGAATAACATATAACATAAATACAGTACATGAAAACAAAGTTGAGTATCTGCTTCTGCCTTAGCGAATGAGTTTAATATGCACTCTGATGATATTTTCAATTAATGAATTGAAACAACTCAAGATAAGATAGGGAGACTGCATTCTGTAGAGGAAAAACTGGTAACACATTCCGATATGTTACTGTGTTGTGTACAAATGTCAAAATCAACTTGAAATATTCTGGTTTGCCTTGCTACTCATGTACAAATATCATACAATTCACTACATTTGTATTATGTATGTGTAAGAAAATGGAAATAACAGATATTTAATTTCGTAATAAAATGTTCTGTGTGTAAGAGTATTATGCATTATGTATTATGCAATATGTTCTATAGAGATAATATGCTAAAGTTATGTAGTGTCTCAATCTAGTGAAGTACAGTTTATGAATATGTTAATCTGGGAGGGGACTAAGAGCTAATAAAAACTTCTGTTCAAGAAGTAAAAGTGTCTTTGACTCCAGGGCCTCCACCAGAAGCATGGGAGGTGCCTGTCAGGCTTATGAAGTTAGCAGAGCCTAGTAAGAGATAATTTCAGAAATGATAGTTATCTCTAGATACAGAAGGGTAGCTTCCCCAACAAGGAGTGCAGTGGGTTTAGTCTGTTTCTTGGAGGGAAGGTAAGGCACCTACAGCAGGGTTTCAGTGATAAGAATTAGGGTGGTGGTTGGCTAGATCTGGAGGCTGGTAGAGTAACCTAAGTGAGAAGCACTCAGGCTGGTTTTGTCTCAGAGTGAGCAAGAAATTCCTATAAGTTTTCCAAGGAGTGGAGTACTTGTGAGATCTGCTCCTGACTCTTGTTACTAACAGAAGGTAACTGTGCACCATAGTATTTTCTATGTCCTTAAAGTGTTCCTGTCACCTCAAAACAAATACTAATTTAGGTTCTACTAATGAAATAAACGTTTTGTAAATATATATTTATTTAAAAAAATGTATCTTTATACAGCATTTCTCTCTTTCATCTTCCCTGTCAGTCTGACTTTCCTTTTCCAAGTTGGGTGGGTGCGGCTAAATGATGATTGACATTATAGCTCTTCCAAACAGATCCCTTAAATCATAATCTAGCAGTGTGTTTAAATGAGAAATCTTCCTGTGGGTATCAGCAGAATTGACAAAAATAAGAGGTAAAATCAGCTGATCACATACACAATTCAGAGCTGTAAAATAGCCTTAGAAATTAATTGGGTTCAACAGGAACTGGTAGTGCGATGGCTCAGTGGTTAGCATTGCTGCCTTGCAGCATTGGGTTCTGGGTTCACCTCCACCCTGGACTTCATCTGCATGTAGTTTGTATGTTCTTTCCGGACATTCGTGGGTTTCCTCTGGGCACTCCAGTTTCCTCCCTCAATCAGAAAAATACATCAAAATACATGTGTGTGTGACTAAATAGGGAAAATAGATTGTAAATTGCATGAGACAGGGACTGAAGTGAATGGAAAAAACACTGTGTAATAAAGTAGCACTATATAAATGAATAAATACATTCATTTCCAGAGCAACCAATCAGAATTCTAGTTTCCCTGTACCATTGAAAACTAACTGGTTGCTACTGCCCCTGTTGATCAATTTCCCTGTATGTCAATTATCAGACTTCCTTCTCACTCACACTTACAAAAGTAACATTAAGGCAAAATTTTGATATTCGCACATGATGAAAAATTGTTTTTTTTTGGAGTATTTCAAACATTATTTGACAGACAACTGAATTATTTTGTACATAAAACTTTCAAATAAGGACTCCTGAGAATGAATTCCAAGCATCTTTTGTTATAATTTGACAGTTCGTCACACTGACAGAAGATATTAAGATAGGAACTGTGCTGTTCTGTACTTATAAAATATATTAATCACAAAAATAGTTGTAGATTGCTATTGGCCACAAATCCACCAATATTATGTGCCTTATCTCTTCATTGATATGTTTATTGTAAATTACACTGATCCTTTATACAGATGAAACAAAAAGATGATAAGGTTGTTCCCAGCAAACTGTTTATAATAATGATCAAACCACATTTTGCCATAAATTTAAAAAGAAGCCCTTGTGGTACGGTACCTGCTATAGTGTGGGAGGAGGATATCTATAAACTATTTATAAATATTTCCAATTAGTATGACTGTAATACTAATTGTGTCTGAGAAATAAAAGTTTATAACATTTCATCCAGTCGCTGTCAATCACAGATAGTTATATGAGGATGAGGATGAGTCAACTCTACCAGGGACACTGAGATTTGACTGATTAGAATTTAAGGTGAGTGTATTCCTAACTTCCCCCTCCTCAATGTAACTCACATTTACTTATGGGAGTTTGGAATAGTGGGTTAGTAACTTAGTAACAGTGGGTTGGTCTCAGTGATAGCAAACAGAGGATGGTTATTAATGGCGTGTACTCACATTGGGTTACTGTTACAAGTGTGATACCCCAGGGTCAAGTATTGGGATGTGTTTTCTCAGTATATACTGTATATATTAATGCCTTTGTTGATGGATTGCATAGTAACATTTACATTTTGGCAGATAATACTAAACTGCATTCTGTTTCTAGTTCATCAGTAATAAACTTGGTTGGATTCCTCTTAACATTTTTTATTGTTGTTCTTCTTCACTTAAATGAATTAAGGATTCTTCCGTATTGTAAATATTTTTCTGATAACCCGATAAAGGAAATGTAATGTAGACACTGTGATTATAAAGGCTCTCTAGGATCCATCTTTATGAAGTGACAATTACAGTATATTAAGTGTTCTCTGGAAGATGAAATCAGTCTTGGATATACAATGTAACAAAGCATTAGAGTTATATTCATGTACGTTATTATGGTTTATTATAAAAACACAACGATGGTGCTATAGACTAATGGGGATACACCAGGATGTGTGAATTGACATTTTATAAAAAGAAAGTTTGTGGTCTTTTCAGTATTTGTTCTCCAATGGAGGGTTAACAAGTGATGATGCAAAGGGGTTCGCTTCAGCCCCTTTTGAACCGCTACTAGTTAGTTGTAGATCACTCTGTCTTTGTTATGTCCCTTCAGTCCCTGTTAGAGCTCATTTTAACCTAAACTCTCCACTAGGTGCTTCTTTATCCTGAGTCAATGCATTGTGACTATCACCGCCTCAGCACAGGTGGTTTAACTGATGCTACATTTTTATTTTTGTCTTGTCCTTTTACTTTATACGCAATGGAACTGAATGTAGCATTTCCTCACTAAGGGAGTTATTCTCTAAAGTCCGAACTTGACTTGTCGAACTCTCAAACAGCGAATTCCCATAGCAAATCCATGACTGCAACATTTCTCACAATTGTAAAGTTGTGACTGCGACGATTTTAAAATTATGGCTGCGACAATATTTCCATAGTAAAGTCGCGACTACGACAATATTCTCATCATAAAGATGAAACTGCGACAGTAGCAGTCTATTGTTGAACAGGCGGACTGCTACGGATGCAGACACATTCGTAGTGTGGCGAAGTCAGTTGAATAGAAGTAGGATGTGAAGTTGTGCGGAGTGATGTGAATTCCCCCAGTTAAGCACAGTGACATCATCCTCACAATGTGCCACTAACTGTATATAAGTGAATATTACATC
>WMED01025017.1:0-11109 GCA_019650415.1 Pipa parva | reverse complement strand
TGGCACATTGTAAGGATGAACGAGGGACAGGAGACATAGAAAGGTATGTAATATTTACTTATATACAGTTAGTGGCACATTGTGAGGATGAACGAGGGACAGGAGACATAGAAAGGGATGTAATATTCACTTATATACAGTTAGTGGGACATTGTGAGGATGAACGAGGGACAGGGAGATGTAGAAAGGGTTGTAATATTCACTTATATACAGTTAGTGGCACATTGTGAGGATGATGTCAATGCCCTTCACTGGGGGAGTTTGTATCACTGCATACCCTACTACTGTCTGGTTATTCCACACTATGAATCTGCCTGCGTCCATTGCTGTTTCCTTGTTCACCAAGGGAATCTGCAGTTTAGTGAATAAGGAGCACAAATAGACACAAATTTTCTACACCAAGCAAATACACACTTTGATGTATTGGCCCATTAAACTCACATATATGAAGCATTTCTGAAGTAATTAGTATGTCATTTAATTTGTGTAAATAACAATAGATTGACGTGCACTTGTCTACATAATGTTAAAGTCTCAAAAAAATAAATGATAGTTCCCCTTTAACTGAAGCAAGCTCACAGTCCCATGTATTTTCATATTGTCTATTTCATCGCCTCAATAACACGTATTTTCCCAATCTCACAAATAAAACTATTGGCTATTATACAGATAATAACGATTCGCTGAGAAGCACCATAAACAGTTTCTTTTATTCACCTTTAAATTGTTTGCCAGAAGAAATGGGAGTATTCCAGCCAACGATGTACTGATTGCAGGCTGACAAGGCGTTGTCTGGTAGGAATGTGATCCCATTGCTCTAGTCCTTGTGACATACAGATAACTGTAATTATTAGATCATCTGCAGACAAGCCTTCCATTACATCTGGAGTTGTTTCTTCATTTCTGAATCATCTGGAGAAATTCTTAAGCGGGGACATTAATATAGACAGGAATGTTGTCCTCGGCGTTATAAAAATCGTACAGAATGGAGTCGTTTCTGCTCGCTGGCTTAGGAAAATATTGCACAGAAGTAAAAGTCTTTTTTTGCTTGAGCAAATTAAACCTCAGGGCAGTATGACATCGCTGCTAACATGGAGGTTTAGGGGGTTATTCATCAAAATCCAAATTTTTTTGATAACAGAGAAATTCCCATAGAAAATATGCAACTGTGTCAGAATTCCATTAGTAAAGTTTTGACTGTGTCAGTAGCCGTCTATTCTGCAGTGTGCAACTGTCGTTAGCTGGTGAATTCACCACATTGTAGAGTTTGCTGAATACTCGAATATGGGGAAGTGGCGAATTCATACCTTTACACAACAATTCACTTTAATAAATAACCCCTTCTGTGCTTTAGGGTCTGCAGCAAATATAAAGGAAAGGGTCAACGGATGCTGCTGGACACATAGAGCAGAGAATGGGTGGGGGGTTCTTTAAATACCACAAATAACAGGCCTGTGTCCCACTGGCAGCTTAGTTATCTCTGTAGTAAAGCAATAAACTGAATAACTATACAGGAACAAACACTGCAATTTCTTTTGTCCATTGTCTCTACTCCACACATGCCAACCCTTGTGTAAGGCTCTACTCAGTAGGTATATTAATCACAGTCTATAAGTCTGTTTCCTATCAGGTAGGATCCATAACTATATGAATAAACATGGAACCCCTTTCCAACCACCAGGGAACGAAAAGGGCCACTCCAGTAGATGATCTTTGTGGTTATCAGCTGTGGCAGAGAGAATGTGGTAAGGAATCAAGACTTAAAGGGCTGCGCCAGGACAGAAGGTGACGCCCTTCCTTGGTCATAGGAGAATGAGGATAGGGGTGTCACTCACAACATGGTCCCATTCCAGTCTTCTTCATGCATCAGTTCATACACATTCATTTTTTTGTCAGTCAGTGAACTGTCTAAGCAGGTTTCATCAGCAACTAACAAGCCAAATTAAATCCATTGAGTTCAATGTTGTTATATGTTTGCACATGTGAGAATAATTCTTATACAGTATATCGGTGAATGTCATTATAAGTCCCTTTTAATCTCTGTAGTTTAAATGCTGGAGTAGATATAAAGTGATATGGGATTTATCTTTTTAAACATGCACTAGAGGGAGCTGCACTGTTATGATGATGCAACCTGATGTGATTATTTAGCTCATTAGTTTGTGCCTGCCTTCTAGGATAGACACAAACTGAGTGTTTGTGTAAGTGCCTTACTAATACATTATACCAATAGTGAGAATGATTGTGCTGTTTGGTCTTTATAAGAGGCTGGCAGAAGCACAGGGAATTCTAGGAGAAAATGTTGTACCTCATTAGTTCATTATCAGGGCACCATGCCAGCCATAGACTTGATGAAGCTCATTCCATGTAACAAAATATAAACCAAGTTTCAGCATTTCATCCTACAGTCCCTAAATCCTCCAAGTGTCTCCTGAGATTTCTCTTGTCTGAATTCCTGTGGTTTTTACGGGAACTGACATTAAATTTGCTAATCTTTATACACACAAGCGGCGCAGGCATTGATAAAGCATTTGGACCACAAAGACGCAAGCTTTCATGAAAATAAATGATGTGCCGTGGTGTTGTGTGATATGCATGCATCAATAAAGTTTCAGGTATGCTTACCAACAAGGCTCAGTGGAATCCAACTTAAAGAGCCAGCAACTGTTAGTTCTTCACCCCAAGCTAGCTCACTTTCATGGTCATCTACTTCTTAATGGAGCACAGTGACACACATTCTTTCGTTGCTTTTAAAAGCATTTGGAAAGATGTACCAGATCCCCTGTCTGCCAACTCGCTTCCCTTCACTTGCCCACCTCTCCCCTGTTACTGTGCATCACCCCACTTGCATTTCCGCCATGTTAAATGGGAATATGTATATATGGACTGTAGCCTGGAAACCAAAGGCACAAAAATCTAGCCTGATACTGTGGGGTTAGGGGTGCATTACTGTAATGAATCGCTACTTTAAATTATAGTTGTGTTGCTATAAGGATCAGTAACACAAAGAAAATAAAAATACCCCATTTAGAATGGAAGGAAGGTAATTCCTACATAGTACTGGTGAATATGCTTAAAGCCGAATTCCCAATTCGACATAGGAATAACTGTTATGAAAATCCAATACTGGACCTTTTAGTAGTTTCTGTTACTGTACTGTACTGCAGTAAAGTGCATCCTCCACTTCACAAGAAGAGAAGCAATAGTAAATAACTGATGCACAACTAAACCCACATAATAAATTTTATGTCACAAGCTGCCTTGTAAAGTACTTATTTGCACCGTACATTTACTAGTTAAAAAAATGAGACTGGTGGCTTCAAATAGCCCGGATGGCGTTTGATCTCCAGTGTCTGAGAAATGTTATTTTATCGGGAATTAGACTTTCCAGAAATCCAAGTACATGAAACACAATCCGTTCTGTGCTCTTGTTAATTTTGTGTTCATCTTTAGCTTCTGCGTGGGGATAAGCCTTTCTAGGGCTCTTGGCTTTTTAGTTACATCTGGAAATGCCTTTAACAACACATGCAATTACGTCTTATGGCCAGACGATACATTGCGAAGCTGTTTCAGCGCAGAAAAAAGTTATAACATAAACTGAAAAACTCAGAGAAACAAATACAAATGTAATTATTTTCTATGAGTGTTAGTATTTACTGAAAGAAATCCACTTAGTGGAGAAAAAAAAAAAAGACTTCAGGGACCGCAGAATGATATGGATTCTAAGCTTCGTGTTAGTCAAATATTAACAACAATAGGGTATAAACAAAAATGTTACAATGCAATTTCCTATTTTATAGAACTAAAGGTTCTCAAGGTTATGGATGGAAAAAGAATGTAAGGCTCTAGAATTAGGACCTTTTGAAACTATGGTAATTGGAGTCAGATTTGAACAGGGCAGAAGGACAGTACAATCTGATTAAAACAGGTTCCAGAAGACCGCAAAAGAAGAGTTGTTCAATCTCATAGGGTTGGAAAATGGAATTTTGAATAAATCCATGGTTAGGTAGATAGGTTACAAATGGAAGACTTAGCACCATTTTTGTTGTCTATAGGAGAGGACATCTTGTAAAGATCTATTCAAGGGTACAATGTAAAATCCTCGGTCAAGTAACAAATTACCCTAGGACAATGACTACTGCAAATATCTCATACACTTGATAATGTTGCATTCACCTGTCCACTATAAGAAAATCAGTTAAAAGATTAGCGCTCATGGAAGAGTAAAGAAATTGAAAGTCAAAGCTGTCACAAAACCCATTGCTACATTCTCAAGCTTTTTATAGGTCACCTAGATTGTAGATTGGAATAATATTCTGTGGAACCATGAGCTAAATGCTGAACATTTTGTTAGTTGTACACAGTGTGATGTCTTCAACAGACACAAGTGTATCAACACCTCATTAGATCTGGTAAACATGGCATTGGGGTATAATGGTGTGCGGCTGTTTTGCTACCTCAGAGACTGACTTGCAATCATAAAAGATTCAATTATTTCAAAGTTGAACTAGGAAGATCAGTAGAATGTCAGGGAGATGGTCATTGATCTGAAGTTTAAAATGTCTTAGGTCCTAGGATGAATTAGAAAACAGAAGAGTATGTCCAAACAGGCTGGCTCAATCATAGCGTAGAAGGTCCAAGTCCAAATAAAAATTGTGGCAGACTGTTTAACCAAGACATCCCAAAAATATAAAGAGTTTCTTATAGCGGCATGTGGCCAAATTCCTCCTAACTGCAAAGCTATAATTGGCATGTTTAAAAAATCAACAAAAAAACCCAATTACTAAACAGTAAAAGGAAAATGAGTGAAAGCAGCGCTAAAAATAACAAACAACAGCTAATATCAAATATAAATGAAAAAATACCAAAATATACAATATAAGATTAAGAAAAATATAAAAGTCTTTTAATCTTTGTGAAAAGAAAGTGTCCAAAAAATATCACCAATGATGAGTGCTGCTCTTCTCTTTGTGAGTAAACCTCTTCACCCAGTCCAAAAAACCGAACTTCACAAACCAAACTGGAGAGAAAGCGCACATGGTGGATTTGGTTTTTCATCTATTTCATTATTTATCACTTTGATAAGACACTATTAGTGTCTTCTGTGCGCTTTCTCTCTAGTTTGGTTTGTGAAAATATGTTTAAAAAATCGTTTGGTTGAGATTACTTCCAACACAGGAGGTTCAACTAACTGCTAAATACACAGCTTAACATTCTTATTCATATCAGGTATCTTGTTTCAACAATTAGCTCAATAAAATTATGCCAATGTAAAATGTTTGTTAAACACAACAAACACAGATTGCAGAAATGTATTGTCCAAAAGGCAAATGTTGCCTGACCCCTCCCCCCTGTGTAGTGTGGGACAGAGGAGCACTTTCCTAGGTATACCCAAGTTCAAGATAAAACCCTAAAGCCTAAATTGGGGAAATGGATGCTGGAATTGGTTTTAAATTTTATTTAACAGTATTTTGTAAATGCAGTCTGCATTGTCAGTGGTACGTATGGTTTTTGTACAATAAATTGTTACACTTAGATGTTGTGGTGTTTTGCTGTTGTTGTGTACAAATACTAAGGTGAGGACAAGTAGTAAGCCATGAAAATTTGAAAAGCAATTTTAAATCATAAACTTACTCTACTATATCATCTCGTTACTCTTGGAAAAAATGTTCTGCACATTGTTTGTTAAATAATAACCATCTTTATTTTAATTAGATTAGGTCAGTGGGTATTAGAAATCCAGATGCTTAAACAAGGTTGACAAATTGTTTGTGTACATGTAAGTTTGAATAGACACCTGGATATTACAATTGTAGAATCTGCAAGCAATATTTTAGGAATATTAGTGGTAAATGATGCTCTTAAAGTCTGCTTTTGAAATGGTCCACATAAATCATTTAAGTGAGGTCACATGATCCCCCATAAATATCCTTATATGCAAGCTCCTGCTAATTATTTATTGGAAAATTCACTAGGTGGAAACAAAGGATTAACAAATGAACATAAGGTACATACTTGAATAAACAGTTGAACATGAATGTAATTCCTTCTGTAGCTTTTGCTCCACTTCTAAAATGACAACATAATTTGGTTTACTATTTGCTGATTTGCACGAGAAATTCTCAGCACATGCAATTGTATAAGAAATTGAAGTCTATCTTTAGCTGGAGAGAGCTTTTCTTCCTTTTGAGGACACTGTGACCTGTGTACTCTCTAAGAGACGTCAGAGTATTTTCTCTTTGTATCACAATAAGACAAACCACAGATGGTGGATGATAATGAAAACACCATTTTTTTTTTTTTACTACTGTTTGTTCATCTTGTTTGCTTGATCTTTCTGTACCTCCTCATGCTAATCTGGAGCCAAAGTAGGTCTGTAGTCAATGATGAGTACTTGGACAAAGAAAATCATTGGTTCATGCTTAGGAAAGGATGTTATTTTAACCTTGTTCCTGATAACCAGTACAGACTGATTCATCTCACTGACCTATAGGAACAAGGATGTTATTCTGATATCTGTAGACAGAAATCATTGGGTTTGAGCTTACCCTTCATCAGAACTGGTTCCTCTGTCACCTACTACTCTTATAAACAAGTCCAGCTGCTGGATTGTCTAAATTATGGACTTCCTAGCAAATAGAAACAAGTCTTAACTTAGGTTCACTATTAAAATGTTACATGACTTTCCTTAAGTGTATCCTGTTTGAAATAAAGCAAGTTGGGGTGAGGGACCTTTTTTGAGAAGAGCAGGCTTGATTGCTAGGTCTCACTGGGTTTGGGTTTCTACATATGGTTTGTGCTTCCTGATTTTACACTTCCTACTTGGTGTATTTGTGTGATTACGGAGCGACTTGCTAACTAAGCAGGTCATTGGAAATTCATATGGTCTGAAATCACCATGCTTTCATTGAAAAATCATCCAAGAGCCAGAAATGACTTTGAATTGTATGCAACTGGTTTCTGCGCTAGTCGCGTTAATATCACATGCAATCCTTAGCAACAGATTTTCATGTAGCTCTTAATGACTAAATAGTACAAGCATTTGTTAGATGTTGAATCGTGGTGTGGGTGAAATTTACATTTGGAGCAGAGAGTATGAATTGTTCTTTGTGAGTTGGATTAGCAAAGGTGGTATATCTTTACCCCCAGGTTTAGCACTAATTTGGAAGTAGAAGTCAAGGGTCAGTATGAGCCACTCTATATCTCTTTGCCCTTACCCTACCAACCATCAAGGGAGAGGGGTAATTTCTATTTTGTAATTGTTTTCGCAGTTTGTGAACTGGTTTAATAGTTAGAAAAATTCATATTTAGTGTATTATACCTGATTTTCCCCAATCATTTTACTGAACCTTTCTTACTGTATTTTATAAACTAGCTAGAAGTACCTATTCTACCAGCAAGGTGACAAGCGTCTGTCTAAAGATAAATACATGGGTCCGCTGACCTGCATCTACAAACTGTGTGATGCCATCCTCAGCATGACTGATGTGCGAAACTGCACAGGTTGATGATGTCATCAGCCTGCTCCTTGCATAGATTTGCAGAACAGTCCTGCCCACAAGTAAATAGAAACATGTGATTCCTGGTGCCCAACCTGGCACTGAACTGCTTACTTCTATTTAATCATATCCTCTATTCTCTCAGTGTGGGATTATTTGCCGAACATCTAATAGGGACGTTTTGTTTGTTGTTATGAAATAGAATTTTTGAGTTTTGTGGGGCCCCTCAGTTTCATGGGCCTGACACAGCTTCTACCCCTACAGCCCCTGTAGTTTGGCTCCTATCTGCCCAATACTATGTCACAATTTTATAATACCATACCCCTCAAGTGTCTTGGACCCTGTGGGACAGTTCTATTTTTCAGGACCTGTCTTGTCCTGGGTTCCTTGTCCCCATGTTCTGATCCACCAGAGTACAGCCAGTTGGGGGGAGGGGTGGCTGGGGGGAGTGGGCAGTGATGTCATCAGCAACAAGAGTGGGGGATGCACTATTACATAATGAGTAATATAAATCCAAATATATTTTACTTCTTAAACTGATCCTTAAAAAGCAGAGGGTTAGAGGTGAAATTTCATAAAACCAATGCTTAGAAACCTGTAGAAAATTCCAAACACACAAATATCTGATGTGAAGAGGGTTCATTTTAATGACAATTTTAGATTGTTATTTATTCCTTCCTTCTTCAATCAGCCAAACATACAGTTTCCTAGTTCAGACATCTGTTACTGAACTACATCTCCCAGCAGTCCAAGAAAGCCAATGGCTTTTTCCACTCACCCACTTACACATGCTCTCCCCCCTGGACTGCTTAGGTCTTGCTTTATGATTGGCCAGTCACCCCCAACAGCAATAACTAGCTCTGTTTCAAGTAGGTAAATGATTAATCTTGACTGTCACTCGGGGCATGATGGGTATTGTAGTCATACAGGAGCATCTGCAGTAGACTTTTGTTGTTTCTTGTTTCTATCAAATGAAACAAATATTTCCTTGAAGTTTTAAAACTCTTTGTAATTTTTTCACAAACCCACAAACCTTTATGTAAATGAAATTGAAATTCAGACCTGCCTTGGTTTGTCAGAATTGTTTGGATCCATCCAGAACTGACCATATACCTGTTATGGGTATGTGGCAGCTTTGTATATTGCCACCCAGGGCTAGGAAGGCAAGCCATCTGAGATATAGGAGAGATAAGCACTTGGAGTGAATGAAAAAGCAGCTCTTCTCAGGGCTTTGCAATGGTTGGCATAGGGACGATCTCGTGTCTGGTTCAGATGTTTGTTTCAAGCTTGATTAGGCGCATGGATAATCCTGCTGACTGCGTCATGTGGTGTGGAATGTTCTGGACTCAGTCAAAACAATCTCCAAACATCATCAAAAGAATCCAACTGCTTTGTTTCTTCCAGCACGTCCTTATTAAAGCCCCTCTCAATCCCTTCCAATGAGCTGCAGTAAGTCTTTTACAGGTAGCATGAGAGAGAGTAGGACTCCGCATCCAACCGAATGCGTAATTCCTGAACCCGCCACTCATCTTCTCAGCTTTATAGTGTGGACCTGCCGAGTCTGGGAACGTTGTCCGAATGTAAACTCAGAATAAAGGCAATGGTTGATTTTGTTTCCTTTATAAATCAAGAAATGCCTGCATTATTTTAATTGTAATCTTTAAAGAAACACATTTGTAAAGAGGAAACAAACTTCATTTTTAGGGATGACTAAGCTAACACAAGGCGGCACAAGGTCTCAGCAATGCAGCGCTAGGGGCAGAGCCCACAGTTCAGTTTCGCCAAACAACGCCCCTTATGATTATGTAGGTTTTATTACTTCTGGCAACTAAAAACAAATAATTCCAAAACCTGAAAGATTTAGCACAAAAGACCAAATTAAATCATCATTAAAACGTACAATGTACTGCAATGAAATGCAAGCTTAGATCCAAATGCGATACGCGACTGGTGCTCCCCTGTAATACAACATTTCACCATCTGTTTCAGGGGCTTATTGACTAAAATGAAAATTTAACTTTCAGAGTGAATTCTCATCACTTCAGGGGGCTACGCCCTGATTCTCTACTCCTTATTCACTAAACAGCAGATTCCCATAGCAGCAATATTCCCATAGTAAAGTCGTGACCACGTTATAAGCCTTTTATTGTGTCGAGTGCGGATTCGCCACATCACGGAGTTTGCTGAATACCCGAATATGGGGAAGTGTCGAATTCACACCTTTACGCGACAATTCAGACTTTAGTCAATAAGCCTCTAAGTCTTGGTTATACCAGGACATTAGGTTGTTATGGTATAAGACTTTAACAGTATGACAGACTAAAACAGATCATCTCTATTGCATAATATAGTCAGATAATAAATCTGATTCTGCAGCCATAGTTTCAGAAAATGCATTTTAATAAAACATGAGTTTTGTTTTTTTTTAAATTATTTCTATAGGACTGCTTCATTCCTGTCATTCATACACTGATTTATGTATCAGATCTCTGGGATATATCAGTGAAAACACTGCTGGAAAATGACTGCTTGTGACAGCTGTGAAATAGTCTATTGTGAGATCAATACAACTGGATTATTTGAAACACGCTTATCTATTTTACTTATGTAACATCCCGCTCTTTCAAATGCAAGATCGAAAATCGAACAATTGAGATAAAGGGACAGGAAGTGTGTGATTTCAGGGCAGATAAAATGTATAAACATAGCATTCCCTTAACCATCCTCTCTAGTTATATACAGTAGATTGAATTTGGTTTAGCTTTAGACTATTCATTTGTTTGCTTAAATTTAAATTAATTTTTACATTTAATAGAGAGAGACCTGCAATTTCAATAAAAAGAAATATATTTTATGGTTCATACTCATGGTTATTCAGTTACTTTGGTAATGGGTTGTTACCCTATGGGCCTCATTGACTAAATAGTGAATTCACTTCGTTAAATTTGAGTCACTTTGCCAAAATATTCGCAAATTCACTTATTAGGCATGACTAAGTGGAGAATATGCTTGTCGAACAGGTGGACAGCGGCGAACACTGTTGGATGCGTTGGGTGGTGTAGTCAGGCGGATAGAAGTAAGATGAGAAGTCATGTGGAGTCAGGCAAATTTGACAAATGAAAGTCAGTCTCACCATATCCCACTAACTGTATTCTGTGAATAATCAATCTCTGTGACTCCTTGTCCCTAGATCATGTTGTCACTTAGTCACAGTCGCTATTGTCACTTTTGAATGAATAGTTGCCTTATGCAACACTGAAACCCTGCCATCAACCCCCCAATTCACCAGTCTGAAATGGTGAAGTCAAACAGGTGAATTCGGAGCAATTCCCCATGTCCAGCGGTCGGCAAACCGCGGCTCGCAAGCCACATGCGGCTCTTTAGAGCCTTCAGTGTGGCTCTTTCACGGGCTGCAGTCAGGAGACGCGGCTCTATTGAGCCGCGGCTCAGCTGAGCTGCGCAAGACGCCGGGGGATAGAGGCGCCGGGGGATAGAGGCGCCGGGGGATAGAGGCACCGGGGAATAGAGGAGACGCCAGAGAATAGAGGAGACACTGGATAGAGGAGATGCCGGATAGAGGGGAATGCTGAGGATACAGAGGAACGCTCAT
>WMED01025016.1:0-11109 GCA_019650415.1 Pipa parva | reverse complement strand
TTTTTTTTTTTTTTTTTTTTTTTTTTTTTTTTTTAACTATGTTCATCTCACTAGCTTCTGAGCCAATACAGGGTTGTGTAGTTATTTATCACATAGGAGATCCAGTATTTATTAATTTATGTATTTGATCTAAAGCCACAGGCTAGCCAGCATGCTAAATTCCACCCCCCTCCCACCACCACCACCATATCCAGGGAGCAGCTACCCACTACAAGTAAATGAGCCACAATCAGCCTACCTGAGAATGCCCCAATGCAGGGTTATTGGAACTACACCTGGTCAAAAAAACAGAGGGGTGGCCTTAAGCCCATGATTACCATTAGCCACTGAAACAAAAAACTCAGGAAGCTGAATAGTAGGCCCCAGTTCTTCCACAGGGTGCCTTTTTGGCAAGCACAGGTTTCAGCTCCCCTCAAGACTTAGGGCTTAATTCACCATTGTGCGAAGTGAGCTACAATGCGTTCGGCTCACTTCGCTAATCATAGTATGCTCATGCTGATGTCCTACACGCGGACATCAGCGAGCACATTAAAGGGATTTCAGTCCCGGCAAGGAGACTCGAGTGCTCTCGCCAAGACTGAAATCCCTTTAATGCGCTCGCTGATGTCTGCGTGCAGGACATCAGCGGGCGCATAACACCATTTGCGAAGTGAGCCAAAGGCTTCGCGGCTCACTTCGCACAATGGTGAATTAGGCCCTTAATTTTGTTTGTCCCTCTAATTTCTCCCAATTACATCTATTTGGGCTTCTCCAAAGTACTGTGAATATATGCAGTATACACAGGGGTTAGACAAAAAAACTGAAACACCTGGATTTAGATCACAATAATTTATTAGTATGGTGTAGGGACTCCTTTTGCAGCCAATACAGCATCAATTTGTCTTGGGAATGACATATACAAGTCCTGCACAGTGGTCAGAGAGATTTTAAGCCATTCTTCTTGCAGGATAGTGGCCAGGTCATTACATGATGCTGGTGGAGGAAAATGTTTCCTGACTCGCTCCTCCAAAACACCCCAAAATGGCTCAATAATATTTAGATCTGGTGACTGTGCAGGGAATGGGAGATGTTCAACTTCACTTTCATGTTGATAAAACCAATCTTTCACTAGTTTTGCTGTGTGTATTGGTGCATTGTCATCCTGATACATGGCACTGCCTTCAGGATACAATGTTTGAACCATTGGATGCACATGGTCCTCCAGAATGGTTCAGTAGTCCTAGGCAGTGAGGCGCCCATCTAGCACAAGTATTGGGCCAAGGGAATGCCATGATATGGCAGCCCAAACCATCACTCTGGACATGCAACAGTCTGGGTGGTACGCTTCTTTGGGGCTTCTCCACATCTGGTCCAAACTTCTACTGGTTACTAATGCCCATGGATTCACACTAGCATTTACTGTGTGTTCCGTCTGTGTGCCCATTGTATTTGTGACCTGCAGATTTTATGTGTTTTGCTTAATTGGTTCACTAACTGTATCCCTACTCTTCCTTCTCAATTAAGCAACATGGGAAAAGGATGTGGTGTGCTTCTAGACTACGGTATTTTTACAAAAAGAAATGGTATTAAAAACAGTAACCCAAATCAAACAAGCAGTACTAATGATTAAAAGTGTCCATAACTAAATATCACTGTTTTCCCCAAACCTCTTCTCTTCTGTGCTATAGAAATAAGTTTAGGTTATTAGCAACTCCATAAAACTGGAGAAATGTCTTGTGGTGCTACTGTCTGCATCTAATAATTCACTTGCTGCCAATCAGTGGTTATAAACAGCCTGTAAGCCACACCTATGTGTTTAGTCTGTCCCCAGTCACAACATCCTCTGCCAGCCTACAAATATATGATCCCAGTTTTAGGTATTGTTTGGGCCTCTCTAGAGCAAGACACTGGCAAACACAACAAACTCCCCAGTCTGAACGCAAAGCCTCTCACCTAAAGATGAAAGTTATTTTCTCCAACTAACTGTGGTTCCTTTATTGGAAATAACTAGGTCTTCCAAAGGGATAGAAAGTCTGTATAACATGGTTTTCAAAAAATAATAACACCAAAGAACAAAAAAAAAAAAAAAAAAAAAAAAAAAAAAAAAAAAAAAAAAAAAAGCCTTAAATGCATTTAAAGTTCTGTATTTAATCTGTGCTACCAAAAGTCTAGTAAATTTAGAATTTTATGCATTTAGCTATTTAACTTTTTAAAACTTGGCCTACCGGGGCATTTCCTGAATAGGTATTAAATAAAGTACCATAGCAAACAATGGTTTTAGGTGAGTTCTCTTTAACAAACACATAATAAATGAATAAAGAAATCAGAACAGATAAAAGCAATAAAATTCATAAATTGAACTTCAAGATAACATTAACTCAGTTGAATTTTAGGCTAGGTTCACATTAGAGTATTACGCTCAGTGCTAGTGTGAAAAAAAAAAAAAATACGGCTCAACGCAAGTCAATGGTAGTTACCTAGTTCCGGACACACTAGCATCTGATGTGAAAATGCTGGGTACAGAACACTGTGTGTTGCATTTTGGCTGGCTTATTATACGCTGCGCCCAAAATGTGACCACACAGGAAGTGATGTGAATGCCGAGGGAGCGTTCACACTGTCGTTGGTAAGTTTTTTTATTTTTTCACACTAGTGTATTATGCGCTGAGCATAATACACTAGTGTGAACTAGCCTAAATAACTGCCATGCCAATCGAAATGGGAATTTTGATGTTTTTTTTTTTTCTTTTACTGGACTAGACAGGGTTCACACTAACTGATTTTTAGCAGAGTTTTTTTTTTCTTTTTAACTAGGCGCATTATTATCTATGGGGCAAAACACAACCTGCGTGGATTATCTCACAATAAACTATGGATACTGTTTTTCCAACTCAGCCTTGAACCATACTTACTTGATCGATGTAGCAGCAGTATCGATCTAGGCTTGTGCAGTCGGTCAGTTTCGACACAATTCGGAGGGGCGGGTCTATGTGAGGATCCGACGTCAGTCACATAGACCTGGAAGTAAGCAGAGCCACAATGTAGATGATCCTGGGCTGAGGATCAGTAGATGAATACTGATCTATTGTACTGTTGCTAGATCGATCAGGTAAGTACGGTTTAGGACTATAATTCTCTTTAAGGTGCTAAAAGTAAAGCTTGTCATACAGGGGTCAATTCAGATTTTTAAACAACCGTGCAAAAGGGCAGTTGTATCAAGTAGCCCACACTTCCTTATAGCCTTCATGCCAAAAGAAAATCATCTATTTATTCCAAAAGTGTTAATTCATTTTCTGACTAACAATAAAAAAGTTCTAGCATGGGCATTCAATATTGATCAATGCAATCAATTATGGTACTCTGCCTTTGAAATTAGTTAATTTATGTTCACTCTTACTGAAGATTACTGTAACGTTAAAAATACACTATAAAAATCCCAATCAACACATTATTGTAACCTGCAACATCTCTTCAAATGGGATGTTTAGAAATCACTGCCAAATATAAAGTCTGAAAAAGTAGGTACAAAAAGTAATTATTTTTATCTCAATCTAAATTATCTATTTATTGCCAAATCTAAAGGTCACTACTTCATTCTTTTGAATTTTCCATCTTCAGGTTATTTCAATTTACACTTGTGCCCCACTGCTCAGCTTTATGATGCAGTCTCCCCCAATTGCTCTCCTCCCATTATAAGCAATAGTCTATAAACTACCTCCTCCTTCACAATCTTCTTTTTAAAAATCAACCCCTCAATAAGTCAACTTGTACTTATTCATCATCTTTCAACCCACATCAAATATTCATTACTTTGAAATATTAATTTTACCTACAAGCAGATGACCCAACTTTAATACCCCACATACTGGGTTAAAACATGTGAAAAAAAGTTATTTACTTACCTTTCTTTAAAAGGTAAGGTACACCTACTAATTTCCAGTCTTTTATACTGATGACTGAAATGACCAGAACACACATGCAGTAGCCAAATTTGACTTCAATTTATGGTTGTCATATACGATGGTGTGGTCTTCACCAAGCTATCACATCCAACAAACAAAAAAATTTTAAAATTTTGCCGTTATCACTCCAAAGGGATGAAAGTCATATTTTCTGAAACACAAAGTTACAGCATGCTACACATCAGGCAACGCTTATAAAATATTTTAGGTTTAACAGAGACACTAATTCTCTTACATGTACACTGCTGTAGTACAACAGAGGTCTACGGTACACACGCACATCGCAAGTGGCCTGTGGCCATATTTACAAGCAATGGCAGGGCACTGAGCAGAATTTAACCTTAGCTTTTCTTATGTAAAAATACATAAGGAGTATTTTCATGTCAGGTGTTACTGTACTTTCAACAGTATTTTCTCCTAGCATGTGTTCATACAGGTGTACATTTGGATAGCTGTATTAAAGGAATCATCCCTACAACTTGCCATACAGCAAAATAGTGAAAATAAACAGAAGGCATGTCTTCATATGACATGGCCCTGTAAAATATGCCACCTAACCACCTTTCAAAAGTAGAAATTAGTCTCAAATAGATTATTTTTTTTCTTAGAAAAAAATGGACAAAAAAAAAATCACGCAGCAAATATATACCTTATAATACCATTTCCCCAAAAATAAGACCTAGTCCTAGTGGAATGTTTTCCAAGCTTAGAAATATAAGGCTTCCCCTGAAAATAAGATCCAGCTGCAGTAAACTACTGGAAATATACTGTACGGTACAGAGTTTCCCAGAAAATAAGACCTAGCGTGTCTTTAGGAGCAAAAATAGAAGACCATGTCTTATTTTCGGGGAAACACAGTAGTTTATGCTAAGAGCAAACAAGATCACTGCTTCTTTTTAAAGTACAGAAAGCAAAAGTTTTGTAGCAATAAAATTAAATTTTTAACCCATCTTTGTACATGTTTATTAAGCATTGTATCAAATTCACATAACCCATCTGTTTGACTTTTAAAAAGATGAAAACATTCAAAACCATTTAATCTTAAAATGCTATTACTAGTGCAGTGTAAAATAGTAAAAATTTGCAGAAAGGGGTTATAAAGTTAAACAATTTAAAAAAGTGTATTTCCAAAACCAACTTTATAAGTCAATTGTAGGAAAATAAAGCAAAGAACAATGTATATATAAAGGAAAAATAATCAATGTATTATTAAAAAGTGTTTGTTGTAGGATCATTATTAAAAAATTTGTCACTATTACCCATTAAAATGCCAGGCACACAGTTAAAGGGTAGTTAAAGTCACAGACTGGCTTGCTAGGATGCTAAATGCCAGGCAGTCACTAGCTAAAATGCTCCCTTAGGTAAGCTTACTGGCAACTCTAAAGGGGGTTATTCACTAAGGTGCGAATTCGGCTGTCGAATTTGCAAACAGCGGATTTCCATAGTAAATTCGTGACAATTTCTCCATAATAAAAATTCATGACTGCGACAATATTCTCATTATAAAGATACGACTGCGACAGTAGCAGCCTATTGCAACTGTCTTTATCTGGCGAATTCGCACCTATATGTAACAATTCGGACTTTAGTGAATAACCCCCTAAATCTCTGCAGCGGAACTGTTGTGCTCTTAGTTTAAAAACAAACAGGGCAAGCTCCATGCCTGAAAGAGCAAATTGAGTCAAGCACTGGCTAACTTGGACTAAGCATGCTAGCCAGCGACTTAAAGTATACCTTTCACCTCAAAACTCTAATACTAATTTAGGTTCTAATAATGAAATAAACTTTTTGTAAATATAAATGTATTTTTAAAAATGCACCTTTATACAGAGTTTCCCTCTGTCATCTCTCCTGTCCGCCTGACTTTTCTTTCCAGAGTAGGATTAGGTGGGGCTAAATGATGATTGACATTATAGCTCCTCCATTCAGATCACTTAAATCACGATCTAGCAGGGATCTGATTGGAGAAGTTATAATGGCAATCATTTAGCCACATCCAACCCGGGAAAGAAAAGTCAAACTGACAGAGAAGATGACAGATAGAAATGCTGTATAAAAGGTAAAGTTTTAAAAATAACTATTTTTACAAAAACATTTATTTCAATAGTAAAACATAAATTGGTATTAGTTTTGAGGTGACAGGTTCACTTTAAGCTGTTCAAAAAAAAAAATAAAATTATTGATTAGCATTTACGAAAAACCCTTGTAGTAAACAAGTTGCAACAGAGCTTCAGAGCTCTTTCATGACTATGCTGAAGAACACTATATAAATGTTTACTAATAAAAAACATTCATAGTATACAAACTCCCTTGTACACTACCAAGCAGAAAGGAGCACAGCTGAGTCAAACTAAAAGCAAAAAAAAGAATGTAAAAAAGGACCAAATGTATCTATGGTATTATGAATTTCTGCAGCTGCAGCAAAAGGGTTAATCAGAGCATTAACTTTACAGAAGAAAGATTTGCATCCATCTCCCTGTCAAATCCATTCAAACTAAGGGGAAATAACTCGTCAAGGAACTGATCCATGGAAAAAGTCTATAGCCAACACAGTACAAGCCATGATCACATTTTATGTAGTACACCTTAAAGCAATCTGCTGCAGTGACACAAACTGTAAACATAGTCTTTCACTAGATGCCATTTCCAGAGGATTAGCACCATAACATATCCAAATGACTACCAATACTGATCATTACAGAGAATACTAAAAAGGCACACAAATATTTATCCAGGCAGAATCATTTACACACTATTCACACAATTTTGACAAATTATTCATTTATTGTGCAGGCGAACAACTGGAGAGGCAAAGAACACATGAGGCTGTCATGACAAGAGATGCCTGTAACTTTAGTAGATACTGAATTTACTACAATAAAGGTACTTAGGCCTTTTTCTTAATAAAGGAAGCTGCACTGAAGCTTTAAAACACAAACAGTTACAAACACATTACATTATAACCTTCATAGCAACAAGGGAATAAAGAACTATTTATAACTTGCTTAGCTGAATCCAAAGAAAGCACTTGTCATTATCCTCTCTGATAGGAGAAAAAAAAACACAAACTGGCAAACCTATGAATCCAAAAACCAGCGTCCGCTTTGATTCATAATCCTAAAGTGTATGTGCCATATATTCCAAGCTGGAGTGATTTGCAAAGGAAGTTTTTAAGTGGGCAGTGTTTTCAATTCCACACGGCAGCAAGATCCCAAAATGGCTTCTTTCCCTCAACAAAGCCTGAAGGATCTAATCAGAAACACCCACTTCACAGTTAAGCTGTCCATCTCAGTAATGCTTTAAAGGCATTGGGCAATACAAATAGGAAACACCCACCTTATTAACCATGCATCTACCTTCTGCAATGTAGTTCATTAGACAGCTTCACATCAGTGCTGCTGTTACTTAGAATAGGAGAAGGCAGAAAATCATACTTTCCAAAGCATTCAGGGAAAATGTTCACATGGGGGAAAATGCCCTTATTTGTCAAAATGACACACAGAAAACAGAGAAGAATTGTTGGCTTGTACAGCTCTGTGTAACCTAGCGGCGCTACATAAATAAAAATATACATGCAAGGGAGAATAAAAACATTGCTTTGTAAATGTCAGACTCTTGGGGGCATATAAGTGCTCAGAGAACAAATTGCTAAAGATAAATTATTTTATTATATGCCTGCACATTAAAATGTTTGAGTCACAGTCCAGTAGGCATTACCGTAGCTGCTCCACTATATTACATATAGAGACATAAGAATACCTGCCTTGACAGGGCTAAACAATGCAAAGTGTGCATTTTTGTAAATATCTACACTGGTAAAATCCAAGTAACTAAAAGACATTTACAAAACACACAATCACTGGAAGCCATGGAGTAAGGTATTGATACCACAACTAAAACAATCCTACCTAAAAGTGAAATATAACAGCAAAAAATGAACTCAAAAAGATACCAACCTCTGGTTTTATGCATTATAAAAAACAAAAAAAAGCAGATGTAAATAAAAACATTGCATAATATCACTTATAACAGAGTACATCTACTGTGCCTGTGGTAAAAAAAGGGACAAGAGCTGCCCCATAACTGCAGGGGAAGAGGTATTTTTGTGCAAGATTACAATGGTAGCGGTGAGGGTCAAGTGCAGATTCTGCACTGGTGTCCATAGTGGTTTATGCGTGGCACTGATGCAGGAATCTTATTGCTTCTGCTTTGTTCACACCTGCATTCTGACAGCTTGAACCAATACAGATATCCACTCACTACAACACTTTCTAATCTGAACCTATAAAAGTAATATCTACAGTGTTTCAAAGCTATGGCATTGACAGGCAGAAGATAATAGTGATTCCAGCTTACACTGCACATAGATTGAATCTATGTGTAGCACTAGAGGTTTTTTCTTCATGCAGTGTCATTTGGTATAAATGAGGGTGTGAATAGGACTGGACACCCATTTGTCCATTCATAGTATTTTAAGTTAGCAACTGAATGAACTGCACAGACCAGGTAGCAAGCAGCAGAAAGAGGCGTGGTACAGGTAAATAATTACTATTTCTTGATACTATTGTTGATTTTTATAGTGCCAAGATCTTCCGTGGAACTGTACATAAAGAGAACATACAGGATATTACATGATATACATATTTAATTGTATGACATCATTGTACAGCATAGAGCAATAGGATTGCTCACAAGAGTCTACAATCTAAGAGATGTTGCTGAATAAGTTTATTCATCTAACCTGGAATGTTTTTAATTTGTAATAGTTATCAGAGTACCTAAGTGGCTAATTCATGCAATGTCTGTTTCTTCCTTTTTTCTTTGCTTCCTTATTAATTTTGATGGAATGTATTAAGTGAATGGCTACTTTTTAAACCTGCACATTTATAAGTAAAAAAAATAAAAAAAGTTGCATGAAGTAGCAAGAGGAAGGGAATCGTCTGTTGGTTTCCACAAAAAAATGCAGCCAAAAAACATTAAGACTTTGAAATATCAAAATTAGAACCAGCTAATCTACCTGCCCAAAGCATTATTTTCTAAAATACACACCTTCTTTCTAGGTGTGCCATGCCTGTTGTTGATGTTCATGAATAAGTCTTAAAGGGCTTATTCATGAAAAATATGAACAGTCATGTAACGTTCCAAATTCATTCGCCATTCCCCCCATCATCAACAAGGTGTATTACGTCAAATGCATCAGTTTTCCTACGCCAGATGAAAGTGGCAAATTAGGGTTTATGCAGGGCTCCTGTTTGGGCTCCCTTTTAAAGTGCACCTGTCAACTCAAAGCTCTAATACACAATTAATGTAACTTTTACATGGAGATATCTTTCTTACAGTCAGGTCAAAGAAAAACTATGTTGCAGATAGACCTCAACCACATAGCACAGATCACAGTAGGAAAAAGCTGGATAGACCCAGCAAAGTGTACGACGTCCACCTAACCCTCTGGGATATACCTGGGCCAATAAAAGTTTCTTGCTCATAACCTAATCTAGTGTGCACAATTGCACTCTATTACTGAATCTGCCTTTAAATACTTACTTAATGCTTAGGGCTAGCTCTTCTAATGGAGAACTGTAGTCCTGCAGCACAAACCTAGTTTCTTACACTTACATTTTGTCTTCAGCTTTTCCTTTACCTACAACCTCTAGTCCTGTGGGTCTACACCATTGGTGTCAAACTGAAATACACATTGGGCCAAAATCTAAAACATGGACAAGTTTGCAGGACTATTTCCTCCAGGTATCAATTGTCATAGAAATACAGCTTCCACAATTTAAAAAAAAGAGAAAAAAAAAAAAAAGTTTAAAATGCATAAAAAGTAGTATGTAATAGCAAAATGCCTCAAACAACGTCACCAACAAAGGATACTACTGAAAGAACCCAGCCAGTAAGTTATGTTACTGCAACAAATGTCATGGCATTTGTTGGAACAATAATCCCTAAGGGGGGAATTTACAATAGTGTGAAGTGAGCTGGCTCACTTCGCACATGCTGTTATGCGCTCGCTGATGTCCTGCACACAGACATCAGCGAACGCTTTAAAGGGATTCCAGTCTCAGCAAGACTACTCAAGTCGCCTTGCCGAGCCTAGAATCCCATTAAAGCGTTCGCTGATGTCCGCATGCAGGACATCAGCGAGTGCATAACAGTCTGTGCAAAGTGAGCCGAAGGATCCGGAGCTCACTTCGCACTATGGTGAATTCCCCCCTAAAACTTCAGAATATGACTTATACAGAAAGGCAGACAAGCTTCCAATTTTCTCTATTCTATATTATATAAGTATTGATATTGCTTGCATTTGTTACTTAATGGCTTAGAACTAGTCATCAAAGAATTGTCATTTTATTCGTGTTGCTTAAAATAACAAAAAACTTCACAGAAGGCCTCTTATTATTATCATAAATTATCATAGGCAGAGGGTACGTCACCTTTGTAGGGGGACATATACAAATTAATAGTCTGGACATATAAAGGACAGAATATTTTTAAGGGACTGTATCAACATGGGCAAAGACTGTCTAAGTCTAGTAAGAGTGTTATTCTAATAAAAAAAAAAAAGGGATCACCAAATACTGCAATGCTTATTTTCAAAAAAAAAAAATATATAATATAATATAATATAATATATAATATAATATATAATATAATATATAATATAATATAATATATATATATCTTGCAGTAGCTGTGAATGATTTGCAACAGTAATCTGTAAAAAACAAACAAAAAAAAATATTCATCTCAATGTCCACACTATACCACACTGTTGTGAAGATTAGATAAAGAATTTAAAGACTGTCACACACTGTTTTTATATTTAAAAATAAATAAAATTCATATGGTACTCTAGGAGTCAAATTTATATCTGTATCTTCAGAATATCTCCTCCTTAGATTAGGTATTTATGAAGAGGAAATACCCAGTACAGCGCATTCAAACCTATTAACTATTTTGTCATATCCTAAACTGGATAATATGTATTATCTACCTCATTATACACAAATGTGTAGTTAAAAAAAAAAAAAAAAAAAAATCTGATTAAATGCATTTTTCCATAGGAACGTTAAGGGGGGAATTCACCATTGTCCGAAGTAGTGCGAATAGTTCGGGCGACTGCTCCAGTCGCATCGCCGAGGTTCGCCTGACCTCGCGACCATTCGAG
>WMED01025015.1:0-11109 GCA_019650415.1 Pipa parva | reverse complement strand
TGTGTGCACTGGGTTACCCTGAGGAGGGAGGGAGTGCCCTGGGTTACCCTGAGGAGGGAGGGCGTGCCCTGGGTTACCCTGAGGAGGGAGAGTGTGTGAACTGGGTTACCCTGAGGAGGGAGGGTGTGCACTGGGTTACCCTGAGGAGGGAGGGTGTGCACTGGGTTACACTGAGGAGGGAGGGTGTGCAGGCAGATAATACAGAAAGAGAGAAACAGGAACTCTTCAATTGATGCCAATGTGGATGCCAAGAAGTATATTTACCAAAGTCAAAAAATGGTATTGGTGCTTTTTGCTGTTTTTACCCATTTTTCACCATTTTTTTAAATATTCTGCCGCATTTTCCCATCATTTATGAAAATTGTAAAAAAAATAAATAAATAATAAAAATGATCAATATTGGTAAATATCCATGAGCCGATACTGCTGCAATTAACATTAATGTCAATGGGGAAGTTAAATATTGTTATTGACGATTATTACTCCAGCGAATTAGAAACGCTTTCCAGTCCCGTCACTGTACGGAATAATGGATTTTCCTCGCCCTCCGCCTGGTGAAATTTTGTATCTGTAAAAAAAAAAAAAATGGAACCAGCTTAGTAAATTGTGATAGCGGGTGAAAAACAGCGAAAAATGGGCAGAAACGGGGAAAAAATAGTGAATTTGGCATGTTGGCGATATATATTATATATTTATATGGCTACGCTGCTACAATCTTATTACAGGACCACTAAAAGTACATTAAAAAAAGTTCCATTTGCTGCAGAAGGGGTGCTAGAAATTTGTATCTTTATCCTTCCATTATTAACGTTCCATTACTCCTTATACCGTGTCCATAAACGCCAGATCCATGCTGCGAGCATAAGCAGAAATGGAAAGGGAAATCTATTGCGTAACCTTGTCATTACAGCCATTGCAATAAGGAATAATATATAACTGCCATTTTGTCAGCGTTCCCCTCAACCAGTTTATTACTCTAACAACACTGCATTATGTGGTTAATTAGGATTGCACGACGCAGTCCAGCCTCTGTCGCTGCGCTCTTGCTAGCGTTCCTTAGAGAGCTTTCAATGCCCTGATTTAGCACTGGAATTAAATGCAAGTCAACCTTCTCTGTTTAATATGTCAGCTGGAGGCTTAGTTACAAACCATTCCAACAGAAATATTTCATGTTCGACCCCCCTAAAAACTCTTTATTTCCCTCCTCCCACCGTAGCGGGGAGTTTAAACTGGGAAAAATCATAAGTGACTGGTCTTAAAAATGCTTCTGTCTTGTCATAAAATGAACGGGAGACGAGCGATTTCTGTTATTTCTAAACGGAAATAAATTGCGAGACCTTTTAGCCGTTGTCTCGATTTCCAAAAAAATAAAAATGAAGGAGGAGTTGAATGTATTGGTCGATGTAGAGAGTAGCGACGATAATATTGTTACATTTTGTTCTTGCATTTAACTAAGTTTAATAAATATCTAAAAGAATTGTCTTGCTGTACATTGCAGAATCTGTCTTAGATTCCCATTCCATAAATCACAAATGCATCGAAAATAAATAAATGGTGAAAAAGCAGTGAAACGGATCGGATCATGGTGAATAGGTTGAAAATGACCTTTATAAAATTCCCACCACATAAGTGTCTATAAATTAAAAATGACTAAGCTTGGGATTGGTGCCTCCCAATAGATATTGTTACCCATTAACGCAAAGTGTTCGGGGAAGGGCTCTTTAAGAGGTCTTTGATGCTCTTAGAGGGTTATTGACTAAAGTCTGAATTGTCTCGTAAAGGTGTGAATTCTCCAGCTAACGACAGACGCACACTATACCCAACAGAGAGCTACCGTCACAGTCACGACTTCATTGTGGGAATATTGTCACGACTTTACTATTGTCGCAGTTGCAGATTTACTATGGGAATCTGCCGTTTGAGAATTTGACAGTCGAATTCTCTCTTTAGTCAATAAGCCCCTTAGAGTGTTGGGGGTAAGTGAGAGCAAGTGAAGGCAATGTCTATTAAATGCATGTTATAATGCCTTCTGTGCTTCAGGGAAAATAAAATGTAATTCACAAACAATAATGGTTAAAAAGAAAACTCCTCGTTCTAGTCGTTCACTGCTGGCCTTTTGGTTTAATTACTGCTCTGATGTATTTTCTTCTAAACATCATTAAACAACAAATATTTATACCTCCGAAATATAATTAAAAACTCTCCATGAGGGGGCCACGTGCAACTGTGTGTGAAGTCACTAAGTGTTCGGGATATATGACAATAGTTTGGTATTTACAGGGAAAACGCTTAATGGAATATTTTATTGCAATGGAAGAGGAAATAGTCGTTTAGCAATGTTCAAAAGCTATTTTTTATTTTTTTGTTTTTTTTTGTTTTGGTTTTTATGTCTTTTGTATTATTAATGTTTTCCCAGATTCATAAACCAGATTAATAAATAGAAGGAAAAGGCAAAATAGGTAGGAGATGAATTCCACAAGGGGATTTTGGAGCCAGTAGGATGGTTGTTCAACATCCTGATTTAGGGTTATTTATCACTAATTGGGTATGTGAAAGGTAGCAGAGGAATCTAGGGTTCCAGAGAGACAAGTACATCAAGCTTAACCCATCTCAATGTCTACAGATTGTTCCAAAGTGGTAGAAATTCCCTACAAACCCCATGTGGGCAATCATTCCTTGGCTCAACCTCCTGCCATAAGCTTTTAGGGGGTAATTCAGCATCCAGCGAAGTGAGCTCCGAAGCCTTCGGCTCACTTCGCAAATGGTATTATGCGCATGCTGATGTCCTGCGCATTGACATCAGCATTCGCATTAAAGGGATTCTCGTCTCGGCGAGGCAACTCTTTTGCTCTCTCCGAGATTGGAATCCCTTTAAGTGAGCCGAAGGCTTTGGAGCTCACTTCGCTGGATGCTGAATTACTCTCTTAGAATTACCCCCTTAGAGTCTGAGTTGAGTTCAGTAATCATTGTAACCTTCATCTAAACCTTTATCTCAACAACCAAAAGCTCATGATAGGACAACCTCTACACGAAGACCATTCCACTTCTTGTATTGCTTTCACCACAATAAAGTCATTTTGGTGGCAAAAAACGGAAGCTCCTCTCATTTAAACTCAATAGCTGTTGTCAAGAACCTAGCGTGGAACTTGGCCACACATTAGTCAATGTTGTACAAGCAACTGGGGCTACATTATGGGTAATAACATTGAGTTTTTACCAGCAGTAAATTCTCAGGTTTAAGCTTTTGGACACCTTCTTTACTAACAAATTGCAGCCGCATTGTTCATATATCTCGACAAACATGCATAAGCTGTAGGCATGAAGAAGGAACTTAATCAATGGGCAAAATATCACTTTTTTAGTTATTTACTTGTTTATTTATCAAAAAATAAGCCAGGAAATAAATAATAATGGGAAAATGCCAGTTTCTTTCATTTGATCTCTAAAAAATTAACCAGTTTACCACATTTTGCCTTTTTACATATGTCGTAAGTCTGGCCCCTAAGAAAGGTCAGATTATGATACTGGCCTGGAAAACATTTTTTTTGGATAAGTTAAATTATTGATATATTGTTATATTATATAATTATATTATCATTGTTACAATGAAATGATTAGAAAAAAAACAGTTTGGATTTTGATAAAAAAATAACACTTTATGAAAACAAAACACAAAACAAGTGCTTGAAACGACACAATAAATACAAACGAGTTGGAGTTTCTGCCATTTTCCAATCAAACTAGTCCAAAATGGCAATCAGACTTTCCTCTCGATCCTCCTCCCTACATACAGGTTTCCACCAGGGCCCTTCTAGATTATGCTGAGCTAGGGACGTGAAACAACAGCTCTGTCTGCTAGGACAGGGGTCGGCAATCTTCTCTGAGGAGGGAGCCATTTATCTCCCTCCTCCACCCCTGCCAATTGATCGGGAGCCGCACAGGGGGAGAAGCTTGTGTCGTCCCGATCACATGACCTTTGACGTCCCGGGGGCGGGTGGGAGGGCAGCTCAGTCGGAGCCGCACACTGCAGCAAAAGAGCCAAATGTGGCTTGCGAGCCGCGGTTTGCCGACCGCTGTGCTAGGACATCTTGAAAATATTCTACAACTTTTTCTTCTGACTTAGAATCCAACAACAACTTTTTGCAGTCACAGGTGGAGCTAACGGGGACTTATATATGAAAGAATACATTTACCAGTAGTGTAGGAAACTCATTTGTGCATATTCGCACTTTAGCATATTTTCACTGCAAGGTAATGAGTTGTCACAATTTTGTTGTTGTCGTTCCTTCTGAAGTTTGTCAGGTGAATATTAGCAGTAGCTATTGCACGTTTTTTATGAAGAGATTATTAAAGCAAAGGGATGTCATCTTCATATACAGATCTGTTTAAAGGAGGAAAACCATTCACCCCTTACATTTTTATATGAAGTGTCTCTTTTCCATTGTAGACAAACAGCTTACAATCTATATATATATATATATTTATAAATGAATAAATACAATTATTTGGAGAAACTTCAGTTTACAGTTTTTTTACTTCATCGAGATCCACTTACTTTTGTAGCTCAAAAAAATCATCGTTTTTTATTTTACATTTTTGCCTCTGTTGGTTTTATAGATTATGGAGGGCTTCATTCCTGTCCCTCCTGTCTTAAATTCCTGTCCCTCCCTTTCCCTTTGGCTGTATATTTCATTATTATTTCAGAGATTTTGAATGGAGATTGGAACTCTATCAAATGCACTGAAATAGATATATTTAGTCCCTTCTGTGCCAAGCCGAACTTGTTTTGAGACCTCTGAGGAACAGGTCAAGTAATCTTGTCTTAATTCTTATTTCGCAGGCTGCGCTTTCCTTACGTACTGTGAAAGAGAATCAGCACTGAAAGCCCAAAGTGCTCTACATGAGCAGAAGACACTGCCAGGGGTAAGTCAACATGTTTTCTCTCATACCAGTCATTGGGCATGGATGGCAAGACGCACATCTTATAGCTTATATCATTGGACTTTCATCTAAATAGTAATTCCTTTATTTAGATTAAATGGTATGGCATTCGACTCGGTGATAAGTTGCCTTGTTTGCATTGATGGATTGTGGGAGGTTCAGTCAAAGGATTGCATTGATTTCATTGGTTGGAAGGGTTTCTTTATAAATATTGGTGGAATGAATTTCATGGAACGCTCTTTATTAACCTATGTAATTCAAGGTCTATGATGACATCGTATCAATCTTGTATAAATCAATGACATCATAACGCCAGTATTCTTAGGGGCAATGATTAATGATAGATAAATCATTTTTACTCTGAGCAGTGAATGAGCTACTGTCAAGTTTGCTGTGGAACCCGATAGTTATCCAACGCAGAGACCGAAGCCAGTGTTTTATTTTTTCCTATTAAATATTAAGCTAGACATTTTATTTTATCATTAATGTAGCCTTTGTTTTTCATTTGAATTTTGAACTCCTGTGATGTTTATTTTTTAACGTTTTCCCAAAGTCCTCAGAATGTACTGAAAAGCCTTCTAGGTGTTTTCTCCATTCCTAGAGACAGAGATGAGGACTTCATCCCACCAACAGTCATTTACAAGCACTATTTAACAATTAAGACCCAGTTCACACATGTAGCTCGATCTTATTCCTCTCGACCGATCATTATTTAATAATCTTTTTTATTTTTTCACAGTGAATCACTTGGTCTTCTAACCAAGGAATCACCCCAGGGAATCATTGGTTTTGAGAATCAGTGAGGATTTAATGGGAAAGCTTTATCATAAGACACATGTTTTTATTACCAGGAACCAAAATGTCAGTCACATAAACACTTGAGACTGATTCCTGAGCCACGTTGGTCTAGGAACACATATGTATATATAAAGAGGGATGAATAACACAGTAATAGATTTATTTCAAAACCTTTTCACAAAGATTTCCCCTTGCCTGGACTTTTATTAAGAATGTAAATGCAGATATGAACACCCAAGCTGACATTTGTTTATTAGCTGAATCGACGTAAAGTGCAAGCTTTTGGGATAACTTCAGTCTCTCTTCATCCGATGTTGTAACTGTGGGCGACCCATGAAATGTATTTGTCTGGTAAACCCAACGCACTAAGGAGGTTATTGGCTAAAGTCTGAATTATTGTGAACTCACCAGCTAAAGACAGTCGCAATAGACTGATGCTGTTGCAGTTGTGTCTTTATAATTAGATTATTGTTGCAATCGCAACTTTTAAAAAATTGTTGTGGTCGCGACTTTACAATGGTCAGTTTGTTACGGTGGCGGATTTGCTATGGGAATCCGCTGTTTGAAAATTCGACAGTTGAATTCTCGCTTTAGCCAATAACCCACTAATTGTTAACCCTCTACGTTTATTTGGAACTATTGCATCGTTGAAGCTTAGCTTATTTTAGGTACATGGGGTTAAAGTACATGGTTGCACTGCAAAATATGAAATTAATGATACAAATATTTGTGGATCTGGTAAAGTTTATTTGCCCCGATATTCAACAAACTGAGAATCATTTGTGTATCTATCTGGGGGAAGGATATTGAGTGTTTAGCACTTTTATATATCTGCATAGCAACAATATCGGTTGTATTATAAAGGAGGCTTCAACTAATCTGCTTTGTTTAGTCATATTGACTCAGCAATCTTGAAGTAATATTATTTTATTTAAGATTTCTACTCCATCGCATTTCAGATACATTCTTGTACATGTCTCCGTATTTGATCCATGGGGTTTTATAATAAATGTTTTGCTGTATTTAAAAATAATTTTGAAACCAGGTATTTTTTCTTAACTGATGAAAATGAGATCTGTTGAATATTTCACTTTCCTTTTATTAACTTCACCAATAAATTGAGCAGATATGGGATTTTTTCAATGTAACCCAGTAAAATAATCAATTGCCTTTGTTGGGGTTAGTATAAATAGACTAGGGAAGACTAATTTAAGATTTGCTATTCTACATTGTCTTTACTGCTTGTTTCTATTAATACAACCTCTCCGAATTCACGTGTTCCCGGTAATAATACAGATTTTCTTTCCTTTATATATTATTTTTGTAAAATAATTCTCTATGAAATATTCCCTGTAGCCATTAACATACATTGTTTTTTGTTAGGCTGATTCATCATTAAACATATATTTCTGTGTATTGACAAGATGTCAGGAGTTGACTGCTTCTATATGGTTTTGTTGCTGTTCATTAATTTTCATTTAATTTAGAATAGCTTTTCAGGAAATGGGTCAACATCTCCATGTTGTTCGTCCCCCACAACCTCTCAGCCTTCAGCCAATAACTAATTACTATTCTACCTCTTTTTCTAATGCGGCTGCTTTATGAAATTTGTCCAACAGCTTTCAGTTATTGGAGTAAATTTTAATATGATGTCGGGGGCACTGATTTTTATAGTAAAGCTGAACGTATGAAACGGTTACGCAGGAAGTGGTGTGTTCTAAAACAGGAAGTAATATATAAAAAATAATGAGGCTTTTCAACATATCAACGTTTAAATAGGGCTTCCCGTCTTTTTTTAAAATGAATATGGACAACTGAAAAAAACCTGTTGCATGGCTGATTTGTTATATATGATTTTACCAAGATTTATAAGGCATGGTCTCATCAACATTGTGATCCACAGATGTGTCCTTTATCAAGAAAAATAACCCCACAATACAATCACCTTAAACAAACACATTAATGATCCCAGAGTCCCACACCAACACCAATAAAGACAACAAATCTAAGTATAGCGCCACCTAGATAGGGGGCATAATGTAGATCATAAGGTCATCACATCTTTTTAATGTAATCACTAATATAATGCACTTTACTTACAGTACATATCTGTATACATGCAGGGAACAGCGACACAAATATATATTTACACTATATATCTGCAGAGAACTATTAATTATTATTATAATAATTAAAACTTATTTGAAAATTAGGCATTGGAAATGAGTAGGATGTGATGACCTGCCTATATATCTTATACCTCCTATCTAGGTGGTGCTGTTCTCAGATCTGTTGACCACTTTGGGGGTTATTGGCTAAAGTGAGAATTGTTGCATGAAGGTGTGTGTTCGCCATTGCATCTTTATAACGAGAATATTGTCGCAGTCGCGACTTTATTGTGGGAAAATTGTTGCGGTGGCGGATTTGCTGTGGGAATCCCCTGTTTTCAACAAATTCTCATTTTAGTGAATAACCCCCAAATTCTCTGAACTGTTTTTTTTTGGGGAAGAAAATGAAGTGATGTATTTTTGTAAAGTCAACGGAATGAAATAATCCGTTATCCACACATTTCCATGCTCACTGCAGCACACTGTCACTAGGGGCGCCGCCGCGCTTCTGTTCCTTACTAGCGCAGTGCTTCCGGCTATCTGACCAATCCCAGCTGGCTGACGTTATGTTTGAAATATTATTAAATATCGAGCACTGCCTTCTGACAATGCTCAAGTCTCTATGTCCTTAAGGTGGTACTTGCCTATGGATCAGTTGGATCAGCCTTGCCTTTATCTCGGCTTGTGCTTAAAGGGATCTGCAGTGTCTGTGTTTCTTCTGAGCATCTCTTCACTACAAGTACCGCAGCCACAGTCCTGTCAGTACTAACTCATTACAGCAGCAGGTAAGTGTATCCCAGAAAAGGATTTCAAGTCCTTCACTGCTCTAAAGGGTGCTGTGAGTTACAGTTCAGAGTATGCTCAGCAGTGCTGTGAGTTACAGTACAGCGTGGGCCCAGGGGTGCTGTGAGTTACAGTTCAGAGTATGCTCAGCAGTGCTGTGAGTTACAGTACAGCGTGGGCCCAGGGGTGCTGTGAGTTACAGTTCTGCTATGCTGCTCCAAGTTATCCTGCTATATCTGCTGATCCAAGTCTCTGCCAGTGATTCAAGTGAGTTATATCCAGATGCTTCCAGTGGGGGGATAGCCTGAGGGCTGTGACCTGGGAGTTCTCCTGCCATATCAGGGTGAAACCCAGGACCCCCTTAAACTCCGCATGTTAACCAATGACAACTCCCAGAGGGTCCACATGGTCCACCCCATAACCCAGTCATGTTCCTGATTCCAATCACTCCCTGTTCCACCACTTGTTCACTGTACTCCTTAGCACCCCGAGAGGTGCCAACTCGTACTTCTTATCCACACATTAAGTACCCCTTATTGCCACCAGTGGTGTAACGGGCTCTAGGTACACTATAGCACCTCTAGTGGTGACCCAGTTCCCGTGGTAGCCCCTTGTGTGCTCTCATGGAATATTTAAAATTCACTGCTGCCTTCACACTTTTTTTTACACCTTTTTCCCTATCCTGTTGTTGACATTCCCAATTCTCTTTCTTTTTTTCTGATATTTTACAAGATCTCCTCAGAGTAATATTCTTCCAGTGCACGGCAGCGGGGGCCACTCACGCACCTGTAATGTAAGACTGTCGTTAATGATGTTTGCGCTCAGTGTGGACACAGCTGCTCTGAGCTATTATCTTTAACAGAAGCGACAACTGTTCATGTTTACAGTCTACTCGCTGCCGCTCTACAGAAGGAGATTTATATAAATAAATGCGGAATGGCAGGGTCGCGTTTGTGAGCGAATTATGATTTATGCACAGTTCAAGGTCCGGCGTATATAATTTTCCTTGCCAGTACTTTGATTATTCAGCCATTTTGATCGGAGAGAATGAATTATCTAGATAAATACCGGATAGTGATGGATGCTTTACACTGGGCAGTAAAGCATTAATGGAAATTAATTAAAGGGGCAATATACAGTGTGTTGCTAATGTTAAGTGTGTGTTGCTGGCGAAAAAAGAAAATTACCTTTTAATATAAAAGTAAAAATTATCTTTGTGTTTTGAATGGGGTGGAAAGGGAGGACATCTATTTTGACTAATATAAATTAAAGTAAAAATAATAATCAATGTAACTGATAATATACAGTAGCTGTACTGTATATATATATATATATATATATATATATACTTGGTAAAGTTAAATAAAAGAAAACTCTCAGGCTTGCTGAAAGTCCCGGCTGCCTTTATGGACATGATAATAACGGATAAGTTTGCTTTAAATAAGTAATATCAACTCACAGCCTTACTGACCATCCATTTAGGCCAAGGGTCCCCTAATGTCAGTCAGTGGACCCCTTGGCACTGGGACCCATGGTGGTGACACGAGCACAGGAAGCGCATCATCATCATGGGGCCGGCAGCTTGGATTGTGCCACCCACCCTCCCAGCAGTCCATTAAAACTTTGCTGGATCGGGGAACTGGAAAACTGGTCTCGGTATAGCGAAGGTTGAGGAATACTGATTTAAACACTCCCCAGTTTTACTTTTACTTCAACCCAAACTGATACAATGTATTCCTAAAAGGCAGAGTTCCGATATCATAACTACTCTTTACCTCTGGACTCCTGCCATATCAAATTCATAATAGTAACAAACACGGATTACAATATTTGTATGTTTGTATAATTTTATTTATAAAGTGTCACAAATTTACACAGCACTGTACAATTCAGCAATACAAGTACAATACAGACATGGGAAAAAAGCAATACACAATACAAGTATAAGATCCCAAGGATACATCACTTTAAGTGCCAGGTTGTGGGTGACACAAGAGGTTGGAGGTCCCTGCCCTGTAGAGCTTACTACTGTATATACTCATGTATAAGTTGATGTTTTTGGGCCAACAATTATGAAATTTGCTATGACCCATGGATAAGTCGAGAGAGTAAAACTTGGGGTTTTTGTTAGCATAACATATTAAAGAATTGTTGGAAAAATACAAGATAACAATAAGATTTTATTTATTTCTGTCAGCTACAGTTTAGTATACATTCTCCTATAAGGGGCCGGCTGATTGCATGTGCTTTCTGTTTGCTCTCGTCTGGCCCCAGTCCCTTTGCTGGTGTGAGAGTCTGCAATGGGTGGATGCTTTTAACAGACTTGCCCAACTAACCCCTCCTCCTGGGTGAGTTTATTCAGCACTCTTGTTTTTGTGTGCTGTAATTGCTTGCAGATCCGGGTCAGTGCCTCTCCTGATGTGCTGTTGTTTGTGTCGCTGCTCCAAGCAGATCTCTCTACCCAGCTCTGTTGATCTTT
>WMED01025014.1:0-11109 GCA_019650415.1 Pipa parva | reverse complement strand
ATACCTTAATGATTCATGCAGGGATCGATTCATTCCCTCTATGTCCTCCCTTGTAGGCAGAAGTCTCAGTAGGTGTTCCAGACCCTGTTGCTCAGGCGCTGGAGAGGCCTGTCTGTGCTGTCCTGGGGGCTGAATTGGTGTCTCCTCATCCCCAGAGCTTGCACTTTCAGTGTGCCGGGGGTTAGTAGTGACTTTTAGGCCGCGGGCGCCACGATCCGCCTCCTCCATGCGCGCCGCCGCCATTTTGGGAGCCTGTGTGGGTGTAGACGCAGTCGCCTGTTTAGTAAACAGCGCCGGTATCTTGCCTCCTCCCTCCGGTTCCTTCGGCAGCGCTCCTCTCTGCCCGGTGCCTGCACCTCGGGATTTCCCCATTGGTGGTATCAAGGTGGGTAAACAGGCTGTTAAAGTAGCGATCAGCCACGGAGCCCCCCTCAGATGCGTCCTCACAGCATTAGCTTCAGGCCAGGCCCCCGAAGGGTACACTTTAGGTAGAATCTAACTGAGCTACAGTACATGTCTAGTTCTGCACAGCTCTGATCAAATGACCAGTGGTTGTTTTAATTTTTTTTTTCCTTTGGCTGCATGGAATGGGAGACAGACTGCCTAGCTTTGGTGCTCCTCATGCTTTATACATTACATTTCTGTTAGAGGAGGGGAGCACAAGAGACTTTTTGTGTATATGACTGCCTCTTTTTCCCTATTTCAAAGGTCTGTTATTACCTACAGCAGAATATGTGTCTACAGTTTAAAGCAAGATGGGACTTGTATAGGCAACATCTCTAATGCAAGCATCAACAGAGTTGAAATCAATTTTGTTTCCAATCTACTTAAAGTGGACCCGTCACCAAAAAATGACATTGTTTAGTCTAGCATAGCATGCTAGACTAAACAACTTTGTCATTTAAATTAATTTAAAAAAACTTACCATTTAAAAGTTATCCCTCGTATCTTCCTGCTAACCCGACACTCGGCTATCAGAAGCTGTAGTGTCGGGTCTGGGAGGCAGTCCTTTGAAGCTGGCTTACTTGATTGACAAGTAAGCTGGCTTCAGGATGCAATCACGTGCGCGCGCCTCTAGGCTGGACAGGCTCAAAGCATATGCGCTTTGAGCCTCCCCAGCCAGTAACACTTACAGCTTCCTCAACACTACTCATATGGCCATGCCTCTAATAGTGTGGCTTGTCTGTACATGAAAGATTGCATCCAAGTGTGCTTCATCTGTACCTGTGCCCCTTTCTACTCATGGGATGAGGTGTCTGTTGCTAAATAACAATTTATCAGCTGTTCCTACAGAAGCCATAGGCTGGTGAACAGACTAATTTTAGTAATAAAATTATTCCTTACATCTTGTAGTAAAACAAAAATTACCTTTACTATATATGTAGTTGGTGGTCACATACAGGCTGCTTATAGTCTGATCTGCCCTGCAGTCTGTAACATCAGTGAAATCTGTAAATCCAATATTATCCTAATAATGGCAAGTTCTTTGTAACACTAGAAAATTAAATCAAATTAAGAAGATTTTCTAATTAGCATGGGCATTAACCAGATGTACTTTGTAGGAAGGAAATTCAATGTTTTTTTATTTTATTTTTGTTTCCCCTTGAAATAGGACTCATGTAATGTGAAAGGTTTCCACGTTTACTTCCGGGACACATCAACCGATCAGAATGAATGAGGTGAGTTTTCAGAAGTCAATGTTTTTTATCTAATTACAGAGTTGTAGATACTTCTTGTATCTATTTTATCTGTGCAAAGGCACATTTTATTTTGTAGTCCAATATTGGTACCTTGTATTAACCCCTAGGAACAATACACCTTCCAAGATAATTTGGATGTTGTAATTGCAAAGGAAACATTTATTTCATTAAAGGTGCAGCAAACATGACTGATATACCTACTGTATATATTGGTTTACCTTTTGGCAAATAATTTTAAAGGTAAACTGAAACCCTCTGTCAATAACAGCAGATGACACAGGATCCAATTATCCAAGCTTTTGCTTTTATGCTTTGAGATTTCTATGCTGCATAACAGATGCCTATTGTAACTGTTAGGGCCCAAAGGTAAATGTGTTTATATAAGAGAAAAAAAAAAAGATATTTTGATTGGTCACGTCACCCATTATGATTTCAAAGGCTGAGCAAAGCTGTGGATAGCATTAGCTTTTCACTAAATGGAAGGATACCTTCCTGGCACTTGCTTGGAAAATCTGAAGCAGAGCAATAGAACAGTACTGCAGTGGTTATTAAAGGAACCCCAAATAAACAGCTTTTTATTTATTGGCCACCTAGTATCAAGTAAAAAAACAAACAAAAAAAATGTGTTTAAAAAAGCAGGATTCAGCATATCTATTTTGCAGAATAGTCAAGGCTATGCTCACTAATTGAGCATGCCCCCCTCATGAAAATAATTAAAATTCGCTTTCAGTCAAAAGCTGATTAGTAATTTTAAATGCTGCACACAAATAACAGCCTGCAAAGAGGTAACTGGAGAAAGGGCATGGGTTAGCTGATAACTTGTGTTCAAAGTGCTTGCTTTGGCAAAAAATGTAACACTTGTACTCGGTACTTAGGTGGCCAATAAATAGAAAGCACTTTTTTTCCTACAGGCTTTAGTGTTCTTAAATCTCATGAATTAAAGGAGAAGTAAAGGCCAAAATGAAATTACTACATTATAAAATGTTCCTGGCACTAGGTGGGAAGTGTTAACTTCCATAGGGAATGGAGTAGCAATTCTGGAGTTTGAAGACATTTTCACACAGCAATGAAGCTGCGCTCTGGCTCTCCCTCTTGACCAGCATCGGCGGTCAGAGCGGCGTCAATGTCATCACACCTACTCCAGGCAAGCGCAGTGATGATTTCACTGATCAGATCAGTGAAATCTGGTTAAAACCAGGTATAGTGAGCACAACATCTAGATACTGTACCTGTAGACAAGGACAAATGTCAAATGAGTAAATATGTCAAATGAGTTTCATTTAATTTCCCCTCCTGGCATATGTATAATTTTGCAGACAACCATAGGAGACCTTCAGCTAAATTTGCATGTTTATTTCTGGTAAAACATTTGTGATATTGGTATGTGATATTTATTTCCAATAAATACTATTATTTTTTTACTCAATTGAAGTCTATAAGTGCTTGGACATTTTATGCATTTTACCTTGTTAGACTTCCACGGGGACAGATTAATCTCCATTGTTGATTACTCTGCATAATAGAATTGTGGTCAAAGAATACAAAAGTATTCTAGGCTAGCAGATGCATTGTAAAATGTTGCCAATCAAGTGAATGAACTAACAGGAACAAGGTTTACACATGACTATTATTACATGAAAAACAATAAGCAATTGGTATTTACTGGTGATGTACAGTGACCGTAATGACAAACATCTGAATCAGTGTTCTGGGTTCCTAGCCTGGGAAGACACTGTACCTGTTGATTCATTATTGTGTCTATAAGCTGTTCTAATATTCCAGAACAGTAGTGTGGTTTGTTGTGTGTTGTGTTTTTTTTTTTTTTTTTGTTTGTTTCTTTTTATCAAAAGATGAGTTTAAAATATTTTAATGTGCTTAATTGGAAGCCATGTCTAAACTTTTTTTAAACCTTGTGTGAGGGTTAGCACCACACACTCACTGACTAGATTCTTAAAGGGTACCAGTCTCCTCAAAACTCAAATGCTGAATTATGTTCTACTAATGAAATAAACAGTTTTATAAATATAGATGTATTTTTTAAAAATGTACCTTTATAAATCGTTTCTCACTGTCTGTTTCCCTGTCAGCCTGACTTTTCTTTATCGAGTTGGGTTGGACGGGGCTAAGAGGAAGCGTCATATAAATGATTGACATTTAAATTTATTACCATAGCAAGTCCGCGACTGCGACAAATTTCCCATTGTAAAATTGCGACCGCAGCAATATTGTCATAGTATAGTTGCGACTGTGACAATGTTGTCATAGTAAAGATGTGCATGTGTGAGATTTGGCTGAGGGAGAGAAGAACTGTCTGTAAATAGGGAGCGTGGAAATACAGTTTGAGTGGCAGGTCCTATTGAAAATGGCAGCTTCCAGATCTGGAAATTGGGACAACCTTACAGTAAGACCTACTTTATAATCCTTTAAATTTTTTTTTGGAGAATATACTGTACATTATTATTTAGCTAATCAATTGATTTACTTTACTTAAGATGAATGATTGCAAGCTGACAGGTGCACTTTAAATACCTAAGCTCACCTAAAGAGCAGGAAGTTCAAAACACAGTGTTATTTGTTTTAGCAATGGAAAAACCTCTTTCAAGAAAACTAATTTTTAAAATGCTATAGCAAAACAATCTTTTTAAATGCAGTATTTGTTACCTTTTTATATGAACACGTTCTTATGTACACTATTTTTATTGTATTGCCTTCCTTTATAAATTATTGCCTTGTACAGCTGTTATGGGACTTTAGGAGAAGTTTTAGGGGGGAATTCACTATCCTCCGAAGTGAGGTGAAGACTACACACCTCACTTCGGAGGATAGTGAATTCCCCCTTTAGTCTTTACATAAAGCAATTATGTACAAGTTAAATGAGGATGGTAACTCTGCGAACCAGTGGTTGTTCTGCTTGTATTTGGGAAAGATTCAAGCAAGCTTTCAGGAAATGTACAAGTGAACTAGAGTGGAATCCATCCCAGTGTTATTTAACAGTAGTACCCTATAAGCATAATTCTCAAAACACTTTTTTTTTTATTGCTTGAATGATCCACAAGATTGCTATACACAAAACTGTGACTGTCATTGTTATGTCTACATGTTTGGGGCATATCAGAATGCTACTGTACTTAAAAATGGTGTGATGGATGCCTTAAAGAGGATAAGGCTTGTAGGTCTAGATAATGAAAGAAATTCTCCGGCACTCCAGAGAATTTCTTTCATTACCTATTTGGCTTTAAATTCGTCTTCCTGCTCCTGGCACCCAGAGCATACAACCAAAAGGGATTGTTGGTGGTCAATTTTTTTCTGTTTTGTAGGTCTAGATACCACCTCATAGTTTAAAGGTTAAGTAAACTCAGTCTATAAAAGCCCCATTTACCTATTGTCAAGCAATAAATTGATTTAAGAAACTCCTGACTCACCTCTTAACTTAGCAGGGCCCAATATCCCCCTGTAACTGCTTTGTCTCTGTAAACAAGTTTTGAGTATGGGAAGTATGGGGTTAAAACATGCCCCCTCCTCTTCCTAGCTTCTCTCTACACAAAAATTCAAAAAACTTTTCCGGCACTCCAAAATCGTTTAAAATGGATTTGATTGAATTACCACATGGGTGAAAAAGTTAAATTAAAAACATTGCACAGGGCCTACGCGTTTCACGCTTGGCTTGCGCTTAATCATGGCTCTTATCTCTACACAGCCAACCACACAGGTGGTCTGGACAGGAGTTATCTGTACATGCTCAGGGTTATAAACAGGCTTTTTAGATAAGGAGAAGGGAAAGGGATTCCACACACAAGACCATGCACTCTGAGTAGTAAGTGATGTCACTCAAGGGGTGGGGCGTACAGGAAGAGTCTGCACACAGAAGGGCTGGGGGAGCAGGGCTGTTTAAACAAGAGGCAAGTACTACTGATCCCGAAATCATTTTTACATTTTAGGGGGGAATTCAGGAAGCTCTGAAGTGAGGCGCGTAGTGTTCGCCTCACTTCGGAGCTTCATGAATTCCCGCCTTAATGTTTAAGTTTTCTTTCTATATGTATACATGTCAAATGGTTTTTAATCCAAACTTTTCATACCCTTTAAATGGGCACTGCAGATGAGATATATATATATATATATATATATAAAGATGGGAATAAAGGTTATTCTTCTTGCTTTAAATCATTTATAATGATTAGCATGTATGCTGGGGCCTAAAGTGATTAAATTACTTTTAAATTGATATATCTTTATTTAGGGAGGGTAGGTTGTCTTAGATGTACATTAAGATATTAAGGCATGAAGGAATGATTGATAAATGTACATTTTACTTACTTTGTCCAAAATAACCACTTGTGTTATGATGCTTCCTGTACAGTAAATTTAGAAATATTAGCAGTTAGCTCTGAGCAACTAAATTATAGCCATATGATCCAGCAGTATACCATGTACCTGTAATCTGTAATGTTAAACAAAAACATTGACATCCTGGCTGTGATGTCTTACTGTAGTGTCACACGTGTAAAATGTTTCGGAGAGGGGACGTTTTTCCCTTCCTCAGGTGCCAAACACAATCAGATAAAGTTTACACATGTATACATACAGGTCCAGTGACCTCTAGTGGTTATAGAGCAGTGTTACAATAATTACAATGTTAATATTAACAATTTTGTTATAAATATACATTATCAAAATAAATCTTCTTCATATACACAAACATTTTGAGGTTATTGACAAATTGTCTCGTAATACCCATAGTCAGGTATTCAGCAAGCACTGCGATGTGGCAAATTCACCAGCTAACGATGATCACTCACTACACAATAGATGGCTAATGACACGGTTGTGACTTTACTATGGGAATAATGTCAAAAAGCAGCAAGCATGAAGTAAATAACAAATCCAAAGGTTCAATCAGGATCTCAATAAAGCTCTGTCCAAACTTGCAATAGATAATAAAAGTAAAAAAAGGAGATTCACTGATTGCAGGTGAGATTCATCAAAAACCACAGACAATTTAAATGAAAAAACATAAACCACACCCAAATAGAAACTCCCTCATCCCTTATGTTTTTCATTTAAATGGTCTGTGGTTGTTGATGCAATTAACATTTGATAAAGGGTTTTTAACCTGAAACATGTCACGTGCAATAAATAGGTAGTTTTCACTACTATCACCTGCAATCAGTGAATCTCCTTTTTTTTTTTTTAACTTTTATACTCTATGGCAGTGGTCGGCAAAGTGCGGCTTGCAAGCCACTTGCGGCTCTTTAGCCGCCTTATGGCTCGGAGCGCCCACGGCTCTTCTGATTGGCCATTGGTGGTCGGGAGAGGGCATGCCTCCCTCCTCCAGCGGCTCACAAGATAGTTGTTGCCGCTGGAGGAGGGAGTGAAATGGCTCCCTCCCCAAACAACTTTGCCGACCCCTGCTCTATGGGAATAATGTAGCAGTCGTGGATTTGCTGTGGGAATCTGCTGTTTAGGCAATAAGGAGTAGAGAATCGGGGAGTAGCCACCCGAAGTGATGAGAATTCACTTTGACAGTGGAATTCTCACCACTTTAGCCAATCAATCCTCTTTGTCTTTAGTATAATTATTATATTATGGTAGATTAAGTGAGCTAGCTAGCCACATACAACAAAAAACTTCAATATTCATTTGGTATAAACAATCTGTTTTTTATGTTCCCAGAGTTTACTGAATATAAAAGCATGTTTATAAATTCAAGTGTTTCTAAATATTATAGCCCAGAATACACTGGGGTCATCTCATATTTATAAAATAATGCCATGTAGAATGTATAATCAGTCAATGAACTATTATAATAATTATTTTAATATTTGTTTGTGTAAATGTAGTGTGTATAGGTGGAAATATCGAAGAATGAAACAACATAAATTCAAAAGTTAATTATAATAAACCTAATGTAAGTTTTGTAATTAATGTAAGAATTGATGTTCTTATAAAAATTGGAGAATGGTTAATCATTTTGCAGTTATTTTTTTAACTTGTAGGATGCAATAAAATCTTCAGAAGCAGCTGAGACAGTGGCTGAAGTGCCAGAGCACATACTTAGGGGGCTTCCTGATGAAGTGAAGCTTTCTCCCTCTGCTGTTGAAAACAAGCGACTTGGTAAGCAATTTGCTCATCGCATGCAAGTCCCTGGATCTTACTTACTTAGTATTGCAGTGCCATTAAGCAATAGTAAAGGTTTTAATAGATTTGGGAATAATGCTTAGTAATGCTTACTGCAGAATAAATATTTACCTTTTTTAAGAAATTTGATTTAAGGAGATAGCTCAGCTTTTCCTAAAGTAGCATTAAAATTACCTAAATAGCCCCTCCAATAGTAGGGACGGACTTTTTTCAGCCTTCTAAACTAAAGTAAAGTTATTGACCAAACTATACATATATATTATATTTATAATGTAGAAACATAAACTTAAACATTGAAAAGTAAAAACGATTTTGTGTTTTTGAGTTATCATCTCTTAATCAAGCAGCCTTTCTTCTCAGCATTTCTATGAACAGGCTTTTCCTGTATAGTGCTCAGAAGTCACCTCCCCCAATGAAGTCACGCAATGACTCATTCTGCTAGTGCATATTTAGTAATCTGATACTTTACTTTCACTGCTAAAAGGCCTGCAGCATTGAATTCCGACCAAACTGTGTCGATTTTTAAGACAGAGAATGTGAGAGGGGTTGGGGGCGTGGCCTCATACTCTACAGGAAGGAGGAATATTTTACAGAGGGATAACAAGTGCTGCAGAGTGAAAAGCTGAGTGAGGATTTCATTAATAGTTTTTCCACTTTACAATACTTTAATGGGGCAATCTTTATAAATAGGGTTTACTTACACTTTAAATAATGTGCACTTGCAGTGATATAAACAGTATTTTCCCCTTCCTCATTTCTTGCACAGTTTGGCCAGCAACAGTTACTTACCTAATTGTCACTAGTAAATAGTTCATTTTGCAGTATTATACCATTTACTTAATTTCAGACCTTTCCAATTTATTGCCACTTACAAAAGCTCCGTCTCTCTCCTTCCCCTGCCATCATCCTGTTTCTGATTTTGTTTTTAGTATTATTAAAGAACTAATAATACCAGAACCACCAATATCTTTAGCATTTAGCACTGCTGTACAGAGCTCTATTTAAAGTAACTATACACTAAATAAATAAAATATATTCCAAAAGTGAAAATGTGATGGAAAAATTAATTGTTAACTGGAGAAAATTATTCCTTAAACCTTAGATGAACTACCTTTAGCAGCAGTAATTGCAACCGGATGCTTTCACTTTGCTATGAGGAATGTAGGCTTTTGCAGAAGTATTTTAACTCGGACAGATTGTTAGTCTTCACACAGGAACTGCCAGTTTCAGGTCCTGTCACAACAGTCCTATCTGGTTTAAATTAGGAGTTTGACTAAATCCAAAACGTTGTTCTTTTGCTCCTCGGTTACTCAGGTGTGGACTTGCTTCTGTGTTTTGAATCCTTCTTGCTGTATACGCTAAGTTTCACTTCAGCTAATGCATACGTGACTGGACATCCTAGTCTTACATTAACTGAGAGCTGCAAGTATCTATTCACAAATAAAATTTATGATTTTTGAAGGTGGGCTAAGAATCTTTTTGGGAGGAGGGTGACTTCTAATACAGTTTGTTGTTTTTTGTTTGTTTTTTTAAATTTGCATTTTAGACCATTGGAGATGTATGCTGTACATTTTTGAGAATCTGGAATTGGGATTCCTTTAAGAATTATCTTAGGTTATCAGCTCATCCTGTTACCAGGATGTAAGGATGTAATTATTTAAACAATTAAGCATGGATCTTCCCTTTTACTGGGGACACATACAAATAATACGAGTAGTAAGAAAGCAGTTGGTTAAAGGTCCATTTAAGTTGTGCTGAACACAGGCTATATGCCTGGCCTTTTAATTTAGCTACATGCAGCTTATAAACCATATAAACCAGACCATTTTCATATAACAGGCACCCATGTAGCATGTGTATTTTAGGTGTCCAAATGAAAGGAAAATAATTGACGAGCCTTTTCAGATTAATTTTGCCAAATCACCTCTATATTAATGCCTTTATTTTTGTTTTTATTTACAAATGTGAAAGATACTGTTAGATATTATTTTCTGCCCTGCTGCTGTCTCAGAAGAGTTCTTTTTTGCCAAGTGTCTATTGTTCAATAATCATAAAACTGACTTTAACAAAGGTTAGGTAATGTATATAACCTTTCCCTTGTAATTAGAGGATATTTGAAAATCTTAGATTCATTACCCAGTAACCTGCCTGGGTACTACATCTGGTTAAAGGGTATGTAAACCCTGTCTATAAAGAGAGCCCCACTTACCTATTAAGCAATATAGCAATAAAGAAACTCCTGACTCGCCTCTTAATTCAGCAGAGCTCAATATCCCCCTGTAACTGCTTTATTCCTCTGAACCAGTTCCCTGTTTGTAGCCACACCCCCTCCTTTTCCTGATTTCCTCTCTCCACAGCCAACCACAGAGGCAGTTGAACAGCTTTCATCTGTACATGCTCAGGGTTAGGAACAGGCTTTTTAGATAAGGAGGAGGGAAAGGGATTCTACACAAGACTGTGCTCTTTGAATAATAGAGGAAGAGCCTGTACACAAACTGCTGTGGGAGCAGGGCTGTTTAAACAAGAGGCAAGTACTACTGATCATAAAATCATTTTTAGATTTTAATATTTAAGTTGGCTTTCTATACTGTATGTGTACATGTCAAATATAAATAATGTTTTATTCAAACTTTTAATACCCTTTAACTCAGTTTGCAATTACCCATTATAATCTATTTTTTTAAGCCATAATTTATACCCTTGTAAAACTGAATAAGCAACTTTTACACATTTTATACATTTATAATACCAATTAAAAACTAGTTTGTGTATTAACTCTTGTTCCAGTTGTGTCTTATTCCATTTTGCTTAATTAGGAGTCTGGAAGGGAGAAATCCAGATTTCATGGATGTGGTGTAAACCTATAGCATGTGTTTATTATGGCCTTTTACATAGACTGAGAATTCGGTGTAATGAATTATTTTCTAAATGCGTGTTTAGCCCTGTGAAGTACTTGTAATAGTTGTTAGTAAATAACTGCCTTTTACATGAAATGTGTAGAGCTTCACAACATTTGTATTAATAAGTCATATGCAAAAGTTTGGGCACCCCTATTTATCTTAATCATTTTTAGTTCTAAATATTTGGGTGTTTGCAACAGCCATTTCAGTTTGTTATATCTAATAACTGATGGACACAATAATATTTCTGGATTGAAATTAGGTTTATTGTACTAAGAGAAAGTGTGCAATATGCATTAAGCCAAAATTTGACTGGTGCAAAAGTATGGATACCCTTATCATTTTATTGATTTGAACACTCCTAACTACTTTTT
>WMED01025013.1:0-11110 GCA_019650415.1 Pipa parva | reverse complement strand
GCTGTATGGGAGAGTGATGAGAAAGAAGCAGTTTCTGCAAGCACGCCACAAACAGAGTCGACTGAGGTATGCAAATGCACATTTGAACAAGCCAGCTTCATTTTGGAAGAAGGTCCTGTCCACATTTTCTGTTAGTACAATAAACCTCATTTCAATCCAGAAATATTACTGTGTCCATCAGTTATTAGATATATCAAACTGAAATGGCTGTTGCAAACACCCAAATATTTAGAACTAAAAATGATTAAGATTAATAGGGGTGCCCAAACTTTTGCATATGACTGTAATATTTAAAGCTGAAATCTGATTTTTATTGGTTTGTTTTGTTTTACATTCTATCTCTTTTTGCTGGTTGCAGTATTGGGGTATTTTCAGGTGCACCTCATGAATATTTATTATCTAAAGATCCATACAAACAATAAGGTTAGGAGTTTGTTAAATAAAATGTTGATGCAAACACAAAGAAAAATGGATTCAGAATAATACAGATTAGTAATTCTACTTATATAGTTTCTCAGAATGGACAAAAGAATTGCTGGACAAAGAAACCCAGGAGATACAGGTATGTGTTTTCAATGACTACAGATAAATATAGAAAAAACTCACGTACACAGAAACATTCCAAAAGTGTTTCACTACTGCTTTTAGTCATTTCCACTATGATTAACGTGTATTTCTTATTAGGATGAACTAATTAAAAATTGACACCTGGATAAAATAAGGCATGCATAAAAAAGGCAAAATGATTAAATTAACCCACCTCCCAGCCCAAGAAATATAAATAAAAATAAATAAAATGATTCCCAATCCATAATTGTAAATAATCAAACTTAAGCCAAATTATCTCTCAGTGTTAAGAAATGTAATTTATTTACATTTTCTTCACAATATATTCTAAATCACATCCCCCAGGACAGACAGTGGGGATCAGAGAGGGTGTCAGTCCCCAATCTAAAATGCTTTTTCAATGACAACCTTCAGTGTCAGACTAGCTGTATGCCCCTAGTAAATATTACAATGACAAGGTTTTCTGGGGGTGGGGGGGGTTACATACAATATGTAAGAAACATATTGTAACTTAAAGGAACAGAGACATTAGAAAATATATAAACAAATGGATCTATAGAATATATACTGAATGTTAACTTCCAGAAATACTAAATTGTGTCTATAAATTAAGATATTTAACTTTAAAATTTGGGCTTTGGGCTAGGTCCACATTATTGCTTTTTTTTTTTACACCACGTATTTAGAAAAGCGCGCCTAAAAAATACGCAATATATTTCATTATGGCATATACTCTAGATGCGCTTTTCTATTTTACTTTCCCGTTACAGTGTGAACGCTCCCTCGGCGTTCACAGCTCTTCCTATCTGGCCGGATACATATCCTGGCAAAAAAGCGATGTCAAGCTTTCGCACGCTCGTGTTATGTGCAAGTATGGCCAGAGCAAGGTAAGTTCCATAGGGATTCGTGGCCTGGCTTATTTTTTTATGCGCTAGTGTTAACCTAGATTTAGGACACACTTCCTGAATATGTATTCTCTTAGAAACACCATAGAAAACAAAGGGGCAGGGGGAGGTCTGTTTAACAACATGGCTGCTACCAGTAATGAAAAGAAGAGACAGAAATTAACACAATTAATTAATTCAGCTTCAAAGCCAAATTTGAATAACTGCGAATAACTGCCATGCTAATCCAAATGTTTGTTGGTTTTCTTTTTTTTTTTTTTTGCTTTAATGTTCTTCAGAGTGAAAAATGTAAAAGTATGTTTTACATGCTATATGGAGAGAAATTGTTGTAAACTTACCTTTTAAATGCCAAAATGAGACTTCCTCTAAAATAATTCATATCCATCTGTGGAAAATCTGGGCAGGATACTGTAAAAATACAACAGAGTTTCCAATGAAACTAAATGTTCAAATACAGCCACATACAGAGATGCATGCAAAGTTAGCTGGAAAATGTTCACTAATGGCATCCATTGAGGAGACTGCTTATTTATAACACTCGAGCTTCCGCCATTCAGTGCTGGAGGGTGCTGCTAGTTGTCCAGTAGTTCAGTAATGGTGGTAACATAGTAACATAGTTTATAAAGCTGAAAAAAGACACAGGTCCTTTCAGTTCAGCCTATTTTCCTGCAATGTTGATCCAGAGGAAGGCAAAAATCTATGAGTCAAGAGCCAATTATCCTCATATTAGAGGAAAAAATTCCTTCCCAACTCCAAATATGGCAATCAGAATAATTCCCTGGATCAAGATCCCACCTTCAGTTCTCTATTACCCATAACTTGTAAAGCATTTTCCTTTCCCATATGCATAACCTTACATTTATCAGTGTACATTTACATTTCTTATTTTATGTACCAGCCTTCTATGTGGCACGGTATCAATTGCTTTGGAAAAATCAAGGTATGTGACATCCAGTGATTCCCCTCCTCAGTCCAGTCTATAACTGACCTCTTCATACAAGCTAATTAGATTTTTTTTGGCAGGATCGATCCATCATAAATCCATGCTTGATACGGAGTTATACATTTTTTTCATGTTACGATATTCCAGGATACCATCTCTTAGAAAGCCTTCAAACAGTTTACACACAATAGAAGTTAGACTTACAGGTCTATAGTTTTCAGGCTCACACTTTGACCCCTTTTTGAATAAGGAAACAGAGGGTGATTATTAATGGTACATACTCACATTGCGTTACTGTTAACAGTGAGGTACCCCTGGGGTCAGTTTTGGGCCTTCTTCTCTTCAGTACATTTATAAATGACCTTGCTGAGGGATTGCATAGTAAAATTTATTTTTCTGCAGACCACATATGGAATATTGTGTGCAGTTTTGAGCACCAGTGTACAAGAAAGACTGAGCCGGTTCAACGGTGGGCTACTAAAGTAATAAAAGGAATGGGCAAACTAGAGTACCAAGAAAGATTATCAAAATTGGGACTGTTTAGTCTAGAAGAAAGATTAAGAAGTGATATTACCATCTATAAATATATCAGGAATCAGTACAAAGATCTCTCCCACAATCTCTTTATACTATGAATTATAACAAGGGGGCATTCTCTGCATATAAAGGAAAGAAAGTTTCTGCATCAACATAGAAGGGGGTTCTTTACTGTAAGAGCAGTGAGGCTATGGAACCCTGTGCCTTAAGAAGTTGTCATGGCTGATTCCATTAAATAGTTCAAAAGGGGTTTGGATGCCTTCTTGGAGTAAATGACTCTACTTGCCTTATTTGGAGTCGGGAAGGATTATTTTTCTCTAATATGATGATAATAGGGTTTTCTACCTTCCCCTGGATCAACATTACAGAATAATAGACTGAAATGGATGGTCTTGTGTCTTTTTTTCAGCCTTATTAACCGTAGCTATCATAGATTACTAATGCAATAAAGCAAGAACCCATAATTTAGGAAGCAATTTAGTACAGCCCTACTCCTGCTTCCCACTTGGGCAGGAAATAAGGTAGACAAACAGCTGCCATAATTTTAGTCATAATTATAAGCAGCAATGCAGGAACAACCAGCAATGAACTGAGGCAAAATGGCAGATATTTTCATACCAAATGACTCTATATCTAAAGCTACATATTTGTACAGGATATAACAGAGAATGGAGCACATAAAAATGGGAATCATAGTTAAAGGAAATAGTTAAAGGGCCGGCAACACCAGAAAAATTGCTATTTTGATTGGCATGACAGCTATTCCTATGCAGCATTAAGAAAAATGTCATCTGTGACATTTAATTCCTATTTTTATTGGTTTGTCTCATCTCTCTATGGGTTGCAGAAAACTTGGGCTTTCTGGGGCACTTTATAAACATGTATCATTTATCGTTCCATAGGAAAGAAAAAGACTAGGCAGTGGTTTGTTTACTTAACCGGTAAAATATGACTCCAACCACAAAAGAAGGAAAATTAACTCAAAATGTTATAAAACAGGATTTCAACTTTAAATATCACATTTTTACCAGCACTTTGTAGGGATAACTGCCATGCCAATTCAATCCAAATGGGATTGTTTTCTTGGTTACTGGTCCTTTAATTGCTCAGGAGAATAAAAATACTTACATAGAGAAAATACTTTTTCCAGATTTCCCTGAACAGCTTCATGCCTCAGCTCTGACAACTGAAACCAAGAACTGTCAACATGACATCCATTTTCCTGAGGGGGGGAGGGAACAAAAAAGTGTTTGATTGGCTAGTGAGAAGTGGGACAAATAAAACATGTTTCATAATAGCAACTGTTCTCACTACATGTGTGTATAAGTGCATATAATTCAGTGTAGGAGATATGACAACACTCAAACAGTTGCTGCATGTTAAAATGAAAAAAAATCAAATAAAGTTTTCACACTTTTGACATGGTTGCACTGATGACCAACAGTTACCTGCCCATTGAACTGCCGTACCTACACTTATTTTCAGCTTGTTTTGCCAAAATCAACCATAAAAACGCTATTAAAACTGATCATTTTGGCAATTTCTATAGAGAAATTCCAGAAAAACTATTATTTATGCCAAGTTAATTCGTTAATAAATTCCCCCTTTCGATGGAGAAATGTCAGTGATACAACTGTCCACTTTAACAAAATTATTATTAGTTAATTATTAAAGTGCACCTGTCACCTCAAAACTCTAATACTAATTTAAGTTGTACTAATGAAATAAATGTTTTTGTAAATATATAAGTATTTGAAAAAATGTACCTTTATACAGCGTTTCTCTCTGTCATCTTCCCTGTCAGCCTGCCTTTTCTTTCCCGAGTACGGTGGGCCAGAGCTAAATGATGATTGACATTACAGCTCCTCCAATCAGATCCTTTAAATCACGATCCAGCAGGGTTCTGATTGGAGGATCTGTAATGACAATAATTTAGCCCTGCCCAAACAAACTGCAAAAAACAGGGGCAGCAGTTCCATATTGTGGGGTTGCTTTGTTGCAGGTGGGACTGGTGCACTTCACAAAGTAGATGGCAACATGAGAGAAGAAGATCATGTTGCCAATACTGAAGCAACATCTCAAGACATCAGCCAGAAAGTTAAAGCTTGGGCAGAAATGGGTCTTCCAAATGGACAATAACCTGAAGCATACTGCCAGATTGGTTACAAAGTGGCTTAAAGTGCACCTATCAGCTCAGAATTACTACATATTTTATTAAAGTATGTGACTTTATAATGTAAATCAAGTAATTAGGAACCAAAAAAAGTTTGCATATTGAAAATACACTTTCATCTTCATATTGAAAATACACTGCCATCTTATGTCTGAAGTGCCACTCAAACACTACAGGAACGCCCCCTAACGAGCAGGCTCTCCTCCCCTGTCTCTAAATCTCATGTGCACGTGCACTATCATTATCAGGTTACACAGCATCATCCACTACACTGTGCACCATCCCACTCTGTGCATCCCCCCCCCCCCCCCCCCCCCCCACACACACCTTTTTTTTTTTTTACTGGGCAGGCTCTAAGCATATGTGCTTTGAGTCTGCCCAGCCTACAGGTGCGCGATTGCGTGCATACGCACGCGATCACGTCATGAAGCCGGCTTGTCAATCAGGTAAGCCGGCTTCATAATACAGCCTCCTCAACCCGACTTTCTGCTAGGCTGCTAGCAGAAAGTCGGGCTGAGAGGCAGACTCATCGTGGGATAACTTTTAAAAGGTAAGTATTTTTTAATAGATTTAAATGACAAAGTTGTTTAGTCTAGCATGCTATGCTAGACTAAACAATATCATTTTCAGGTGACGGGTGCACTTTCAGGATAACCAAGTCAATGTTTTGGAGTGGCCATCACAAAGTCCGGATCTCAATCCTATTGAAAATTTCTGGGCAAAGCAGAAAAGGCAGGTGCGAGGCGAGGCAAGGCAACCTACAAACATGGCTCAGTTACACCAGTTCTGTCAGGAGGAATGGGCCAAAATTCCTACCAACTATTGTGAGAAGCTTGTAGATGTATATCCAAAACATTTGACCCAAATCATACAGTTTAATGGCAATATTACCAAATACTAATGAAATGTATGTAAACTTTTAACTTTGAAGAAAGTATTAAAAATGCCTTTAAAAAAATTCTCTCTCATTATTCTGGCATTTGGCAAATATAAATAATTTTACTAATTCTAATTGACCTATAACGGGTAAAGTTTATTTGATTTCATATCAGGTTTTTATAAAATGTATTCAAACTTCTGGTTTTGACTATATTTATTTATTTTTCAAGCTGAAGCTAAATCCATGTTGTTAGCATACATTATACTATAGTTTTATTTTAAGGTGAATATCCCCTTCAAAACACAGATTTACTAGATATTAAAAAAAAATGAAAAATATAAAATTCTAAATACATATTATAACAATATTTCAAGTATAGTGTATACAGCAGCATAACAAATCACTATAAAAGAATAAAACCTTAAATAAACATATTACAATTATACATACCTTCAGTACTGCCCGGGCAGACTGCACATCATCGAACACACTAAGGACATAGCTTGAGTAGGTCTCCACATCTAACTCAACCCCCATGTCAGACAGAGCCTTAATCACCTGAATGGTACCTACAAGAAACAAATGAAAGCATGTATTTCTCATACCTGTTAAAGGTCATATCAAAACAGAACCTTTAATCAGGAATAACAACAGTAGGTGCTCATTAGTAAAGCCGATTAAATTTCTTTTGTACACACCATTAAAAATTTAAGGTACCCTCAGCCTTCCCCACTATGAAGAAAAATAACTGAAAATTCTGATTTAGAGTATAAACTGTCTAGGCTAAATGTATGTTTCATGGAACATTTGAAGCCTATAGGATTTGGTTATCTTTCCAATCAAGCCTGAACTCACTCCTCCATTTTCCATTCTAGTGGATGATGCGATCATCAAGCCTGTAACCTCTGTATATTGTCTTGGGGTGACTTTTGATTCTGCTCTTTCCTTTTCAAAACACATCTTTACCACTGCCAAAATCTATTGAATTTTCCTTTGCATCATTGCCAAGATCCACCCCTTTGTCTCCCGGTCCACTGCCAACATCCTCATGTATGCTATCACGCTTGGACTACTGCAATGTTCTTCTATCTGGCCTTCCAGCTTCCCACCTCTCCCCACTCCAGTCTATTCTAAGTTCTGCTGCCAGAATTCTCTCCCCAGAGGGGACAGCCTTTCTCCTAATCTCTCTCTGCTCCTTGGCTCCCCGTAAGCAAACAAATCATTTACAGTGTTCTCCTTTTGACATTTGAGGCACTTCACTCTGTTGTCCCTTCCTACTCTTCATCACTTGTATGCCCCTACATTCCTCGACGTCAACTGCGCTCCTCCCAAAGCAACCAGCTTTGCATGCCACACACCAATACTAGACTTTCTCATCTTAAAATCTTTTCTCTTTCTGCCCCCCACATCTGGAATTCTATACCCCTTTATCTTCGCCAGTAACATTCCCTCAGCACTTTGAAAACCAAACTGAAGTCCTACCTTTTGGAGCACTAGCACTGATATTTATCACTGATTTTTATGTATATGTTTTATTTAATCCTTAATTCGTCATTTATGCTTAATATTTGCATTTATTTGTGTATTTATGCGTTTCAACACATTGTCATAACTTTTATTACCCTTCTGTGTATGTAAATCTTCCTCCCATTTAGACTGTAAGCTCTATGGGGCAGGGACCTCCAATCTCTTGTGTCAACCACAACCTAATACTTAAGGTGATGTATCCTTGTGATATTATACTTGTATTGTTTAATGCACTTTTCCCATGTCTGCATTACATTTGTATTGCTGCATTGCACAGCGCTGCGTAAATTTGTGGCACTTTATAAATAAAATTTTATATACATACAAGTAGATGGCTTGGAAGGGAAAGACTGTGGAGGTCATTCACTAAAGTGCAAATTCGCCTAGCATAGTGACTTTGCATCTGTTCATGTCACTAAGATCAGGAAGATGCAAATTCACTTCTTATCATGAAGCAGCAGACAAAAGATGCATAGTGCGGCGTAATCAGTCAGACAATAGTGGGATGAGAAGTCATGCGGACTGAGGTGAATTCGACAAGTGAATGACAGTGACATCAGTCACTGTATACAAGTGAAAAATAATTATTTTTATATTTCACCTTGTACCTAGTTCATGTTTAGTAGTAGACTAATTTAGTCGCAATTGCCATTGTTACTTTTGAATGAATAGTCGCCTTATGAAACACTGGAGCTCTGCCATCAAACCCCTCAATTCGCCACTCTGATCTGGAGAAAGCAAACATGTGAATTTGGAGCAGTAGGGCTTGCAGAATCCGCTCCTTTGACAGACTCCGTTACATGCCGATTATCTGAATTACCTGTGTACGTGTACGCAAATCGATGCAAAGAGCTCTGTATGTCCGAGACTTGTGTAAGTGTCCGGAATTGGTCACGAATTTGTCACATTGCAGAGTTTGTTAAATAAGCAGGGTTGGAGAAGTCACAAAAGGATGCAAATTCGAGCATTTACGTGACAGTTTGCCCTTTAATGAATGACCCCGTGTGTTTATTGTCCTGCTGTAAGCTAAATTATTAAATGTGATTAGGAGACTTTAGTTATTCTCTAAACCAGCAGAAGCACATCTCATCTAGAGAATCTATGCATCTGTCTATCATGCTTCCTGCCACGTACACCACACAAAACAAAAATAAAAAATATTCTGGAGGAACCATGGCTTCCTTCTAGTTAGGTCATGTCACATTCTATGGCAAAAAGACTATAGACTGGATCTATAATGGGCACGTAATCCAATGTAATGGGAGCATTGCTGGCTTAATGCAGTTAAAGTGCACCCATCACATCAAAACTAATACTAATTTAGGTTGTACTAATGAAATAAACGTTCTTGTAAATATATATGTATTTTTTTTTAAAAATGTACCTTTATACAGTGTTTCTCTCTGTCATCTTCTCTATCAGCCTGACTTTTCTTTCGGGTGGGCAGGGCTAAATGATGATTGACATTATTGCTTCTCCAAGTATGTAAACTCCGGCACTCCATAAAGTAAAAAATATTAATAAGATTAATATTTTTTACTTTATGGAGTGCCGGAGTTTACATACTTGTTATTGCTTCTAAGCCGTCCTGCCTTTCCGTGCACCCGCATTTCTACAGTCTCGTAAGGGTTGAGCGGTCAGTACCTGGTTGTTTATTATTGCTTCTCCAATCAGATGCCTTAAATCCCTATCATCCAGCAGCAGGGATCTGATTGGAGGAGGTATAATGTCAATTATCATTTAGCCCTGCCCACTCAACACCCGGGAAAGTTAAGTCAGGCTGACAGGGAAGAGAGAGAAACGCTGTATAAAGGTACATTTTCAAATATATATATATTTACAAAAACATTTATTTCATTTGTATAAAGTAAGTACGGTATTTGAGTTTTGAGTTGACAGGTGCACATTAAAAACCAAAATAAGAAAATACTGACAAGAAAACAATAAAAGGAGTACTTAAAATCCACAGTCAAGACTACAAGACCCAGCATTTTATAATGACCTTTACAATTAAACATGGACAGAAAATCCATTCAGTACTCCTAAAGTGTGTTTCAGATAAAAGTGATCGCATTAGGCAGCTCAAGCATTTATGCTACAGGGCTAGAGGGCAACTCAGCTCAATCTATAATATTTACAGGACTTTGCTTTCATGCCATTACACTCAGTTAACTTCCTTATGTCTAAAGTTATAAAGGTATTGACAACCCTGCTGGTATGACTGATGGGATAGAGAAGACTTTGTCCAAAGCTGCAGGACAGCACTTGCATTCAACATATGTTATTTTTCAACTTGCCTTTTAAATGTATTACTTATTTAAATGAAAAGTTTGCCAACGTTCCCCTGCTCTGCCCTGCAGAAGCACCTATGGATATGTGACACTTCCATGAATATTTGATGCGGTGCACTACGGTGCAAATAATCAGATGTGAATTCCCTTTGAGCACTTAAAAATACATGCAGGCAAGTCACACTACATTAAAGTCGCATCATCTGCTCAAGTTTGCCTTAAACAAAATCCTTGTCTAATCGGGGCTACAAACCAGCAAAACTGATCAACAAAAGATAATTATGGAGATTCTGTCTGGCACATTTTTGACAGCAGTCATCCAGTTTATAATAGCCAGTGAGTTTAATTGAAATTTATTGGACTTTATCAGTTTTTCTGCAAGTTTAGAAACCAAAGGCAACATTATGAAATACACCAATGCCAGTAACTGACACAATATTCATTAAAATTTCCTAACCAATTTGCATAGCTGTAAAGCTATACTATAGTTAAAAACAACACAAAGGTGAAAAATGTACCCAATGCAGATGCAAGCGAACTGTAATATTTAAAGTCCACAACAAATATGTCTGTATAATTCAAACAAATGTATATATTAATCTAAAGCTAGCAACAAAGTAGTAATTGTCTAATCATATTAAAGGGGATGTGCAGAACCAATGTCATTTTTTTAAGCAGAATCTGAGTGATGAGATACCAGCTGTTTTTTTTTTATTCACTTTAATATGTTATGAAAAAATATGTAGATAGCAGATAAAGTAGAACAAAAGGTGTTTAGTTTTCGCCCACCACTTAACCCAAAAAATATTTCATACAATATCCAGACACGTGACAAAAGTTATATACCATATTTTTTATTCCATAAGATGCACTTTTTCCCCCCAAAAGTAGTGAGCACTTACCTTCCTCCTTGGCAGCATACAAGCAAACTGCCTTCTGTCAGTGCATCTCCCGATCCAACTAAGGTAAGTGGCGCTCAGTCAGAGCCTTCCACTCCCCTCAGCTCTGTTCGCTGGGGCTGATGCTAGCGTAGTGGATTCGGTTGCTACTAGAGCAGCTGCACTAATAGTGGCCGAATCCACAGTGAACAGAGCTGATAAAAGCCGAGGGGAGCAGAAGATGCTGAGTGAGCGTCGCTTTACCTTAGTTGAATAGGGAGATGCGCTGACAGGAGGCGGCTCACTAGTACACTGCCCGGAGGAAGGTAAGTACTCCAAAAACTGCTTGCCTTTGCATATGTGGGAGAGGTGGCAGGGGAAGGAGGGCAGGCAGGGGAGGGAGGGAAGG
>WMED01025012.1:0-11110 GCA_019650415.1 Pipa parva | reverse complement strand
GTCCTCATCTTTTCTGTGAATTGTTTTTTGTGACTCTTGTAGCCTAATTGTCTTGCCTAATATGTAGTACGTATCCAGTTTACTATGTTGAATGTTAATTCCAGCTTCAGCACACCTGTTTGGGTGTAAAAATGAAGCCAATTTTCCTCTCCCATAGACTTTAATGGTTATCGGCAATTATCGTCTTGATGATTTCAAAAATCGTTAATTTATCCGATGCCGATTATTGTCATCATCGCTCATCACTATATGTGACGTGTTAAATCTGAAAAAACTCAACCCCTAGAGAAAAGAGAAAGCTGTTGATGTAATATTTTGGGAGAAGAAAAATGCAGATATAAAAAAAAAATCCATCCTTTCCTTTCGGGAAGATATAGTTTCATTTATCCCGAATCTGAAGGCATGTATAATTATTTAGTATTGCAGTCATGTTTATCGTATGATTGGTGGACATCAAGAGATTTTTATTTTTGCAATCAGATGCTCGCAGAAATATATTTCCCTCTTGGCTCAGCAGTTATTATCATTTCATGGTAATCTGATCTTTAGAATGAAGTTGTCGAGTTTATTATGTATACTATCTCTAGTTTTGGCAAAACACAAAGAAAAAAAAAGTGATGTCTTTTCTATTTTTGACATTTTCTAACGTGTCCTATGTACAAAACCTGGGGGTATTTCAGCAAGATAAAAACAAAAAGAAAATGAACAATTACAAAAATCACAAGCCGAGACATTTAGGAATGGAAAGAAAGTGATAAAGTTATTATTAGTAGAAACAATTATTATTAAAGTATAATGCTAACATAACATTTTCAGTGATTGGATGAGAAAGTCAAAGGTTTCATTTAGTGTTGCTTGACGATTAATGAAGTTTATACAAAAAGTCATATTATACATAAAAGGGATTTATTGATGCAGGTGACATCTGTATATGTTTGTTATATTTGTAATGAAGTGTTTCATTTTTTTTAACATATTACTGTATATTTAGATACAAAGTTTCCTGATCCGGCACACCCAAAATTAAAATTTGGTAGTTTATTTGAAATAGCTTAAAAATAGAATCCATATGAGTACAAAAAATGTAAAAACAATAAATGGTAGCGCCTCCTGACGCGTTTTGCGCGGTGGCGCTTAATCGTAGGAACCGCTACCTTACAAACAGTGTACTTAAATAGTAAATCATTACCTGGCTGCCCGGTATGTGCATGCGTCCACCCATAACCTGTTAATTTTGGGTGTGCCGGATCACGGAATTGTTTGCATATGCTATTGGGTATTTATCCTGAGCACCCCTTAAAGCAGCTAGTTAGAGGAGCGGCCATTACTCTATGCCATACAAAGTTTCCTGCATCTTAAAAGTAAGAAAAAGGGGTTCAGTGGTAAAGATGGTGTGTCCTGATCCAATTTATGTCAGTTCCTTGGGATTTAAAGAGGGATTCATACACAGGGGCAAACAATATAGAGGTTTTGTAATCAAGAGCAATTCAATCAGAGGTTGTCTTTTACAATTATAGCTCCTTTGTATTGGTTAATAATAACTTCTGTAAAGTTTGGCCCTGCTGATGAATTTCCCTACTAATTTCTCTTGTTCTCTCACCAACCTAATCTTCAACTCTACAAACCTCTATGTGCAACAAATAATTAAAAGATAGAGAGGACCTAATCTTGTAAGGGAGAAATTACTATATGGAAAACTAATGGAGCATAGAACATGAAGATAAATGTGCCAGAACAGTTCTTCAAAACAAGTACCATATTTATTTAAACAACTCTACCTACTTAGGCCTGTGTGTCAAACTCACATTGCCTATAACAGAGAGCAAGCTGCCATAACATATCGAGACAATGTGCTAAAAATGATAATGTGCTTTAAAATGATAAAGTCAAATCCACCTGCTGATATTAACCAGTTGAATGGGGAAAACCTTTTTTAGATTTTGTCTTTTCCTTTTATAAGCAGAGAATTTGAATTCTTCCAAATAAGAAGCAGTACAAAGAGTCTATCTACTATTATTTCATTTTGAGAAAAATATGCTTGTGAAATTACTTTATGATCATTTATAAAATATGGTTTTATTATTTTGCTAAAATCATTGTGTGTTGGATATTCAGCGCATTACAAAACATAGTTGCCATTGTTTAAAATTTCATTTAATCTGGACCATCATATTACTATCGCATTCCTTTCAAGGGCAGGTTTTAGAGCTTATTTTCAGCAGAGGCACATATATTTTAGAAAAGCACCTCTGGTTGGTTTATTCTACATTATTTTATGACTATTTACAGGAGTCCTAGTACTTCTGGTTCCTAGTATTTGAGATCTTCCAGTCTCCTACTGTGATCTTAATGTCAGTAGGTTGCAATTGTCCCTCCTTGACATCACCATAGATGCACACATTTAGAAACATTATGACATGAAAACAATATTCTGCTCATATGTACTGCTATAGAATTTTAGTAAGAGTGACTGTGGTAGCTCACATATGGTAGAATCACCAGGAGGGAATGGTCCAAGGAGAGCAGGCACAAAGGGGTACACAAATATTGCATGTTTTCTGGCCCTGTCACTGACATAAAATAGACCATTGGCTTTTTCTGTGATGGGATAAATGATATTTTACTTGCTCAATAAAAAGCAATTCTTCCCCTCAATATGGATTCCTTGGCTAAAGATTTAGGGGGTGAATTCACCATAGTGCAAAGTGAGCTCCGGAACCTTCGGCTCACTTCGCACATACTGTTATGCGCTCGCTGATGTCCTGCATGCGGACATCAGCGAACGCTTTAAAAGGATTCCAGTCTCGGTGAGAGCACTTGAGTTGCTTTGACGAGACTGGAATCCCTTTAAAGCGTTCGCTGATGTCCATGTGCAGGACATCAGCGAGCGCATAACAGTCTGTGCGAAGTGAGCCGAAGGATCCAGAGCTGACTTCGCACTATGGTGAATTCCCCCCCTAATCTCTAGTTTTGTCTAATACTTTTCCTATAACTAATGGAGAAAGACAATAGATCTCCTTGATTTCTACTCTAGTTATGGTGATCTAATCAAAATACATTGGTGAGGTAGATCCAGATATCACAATGGGCAATAAAATATGATCCTAGCAATCACAAATCCCAAAATATTTCAATGAGCATTAAATTAAATTCCAGAATTCACTGAAGCTACATATTCTAAAGTTAATGTTACATTATATGGGTATTTGAAAAAGGGTAGTGAAATGACCAATTGTTTTAAACTGAGTTAAATACATTTTCCTTCTATACTTTACCAATCTTCAACCATTTACAAAACTCTGCCACCACAAATGTTCTACTTTGCCTATTTTTTTTCAGATTAATTTTGTTTTAGACTTGCCAATATTTGCTAGTTCCTTTTTTTTTTTTAGTTTGAATTTGCAGAAAATTGTTTCCTACTCCTAATCTGACATTAACTATTATTCCCTGTATGAGAGTGGCATGAATGAAAAACTAAACTATTATCAAAATGCATTATTTTTTGTCAATGTGAAAATTGTTTACAAACATGCCTATGATACACAGAATATCAGGATTTAAAAAATATTTCTTACTCAAAGTTTCTTTGTTTTTTTTAATAAAAAAATACCAGACTTTTTGAATTTTTATATATATATATCCCCTCATGATCTCTAACAATGAATACGAAGCATACTCTACAAGAATTGTCTCTAACATCCAACTGACTCCATCCAACTGACTCTCTGATATCTTAAAAAAATGACCCACCAATCAAAAACACTTAAATAAAAAGTCAGAATTTTCACAATAACACTATAGTTACAGGGGTGTGCTGATCCCCTAATAGCTTCATCTCCCTGCCCTGGGTGGCAGCTATAGGATCCCAGGAGCAGGCTTCACTCACTTTTGGAAGGAGACACTAAGAAATACTATATAGTGTAGTGCGCTTATATATTTTTATTATGCAAAAAAGGGTGTCAGTGGTTTTTACTACAAATATAAGAACATGTTATTAAATAAAGAAAAAGTAACATTTGTTCAATAGATTCTTACAGTAGCAGCAAGTGAGGCAGACACATTTACACAAACAATAACCCATGGCCATGAACACTCTAGTCTTTTTTTCCCTGGGGGCCACTCCATTTCTTCCCTTTTGTTGATGTTATCTACTCTGGGGTCCCTGGCCCTTGACTTTGAGATACTGTGCACCCTATCTCTGTGCCAGGACACTTAAACACATTATCAGTGGCCAATAGACAAAAGCCTTAACACAAAATTGGTGGAACAGTCAGGATTTTAAGCTAGCATGCTTACCTGGCTACATTAGGATAATTATCTTCAAGTTCTTATAGTTGTTTAAGACAATTCTCTTGACATTTCATAAACATTAATGGGACCAAGGCAATGCTCCAGTACTTTTATCAGTAACTTGGGAGAGATCAGGGAAATGCCTCCTGGCCCCAATTTGACCGCAGCAGCACTCTGGTGTTAAGATTGCACTAAATGATGGAATCCAACCCCTGATGCAAAACATGAATGCAGGTAGATTTCATTACAAGAAAGCAACACTGCTGTATTGTATAGATTTCCTTCCATCCTCTCTTTTTATCAGTGATTCCTTCCCTCTACCTCTATACATTTTTTTTCTATATTGCTCCCCTCTTTTCCTATGTTTCCTCTTCCTATCTCCTTTCATCTTTCCTTGCTCTTCTTTGCTCTCCCTAATATCACCCTTTCTCAATACTTCCTTTCCTCCCTCTGTTTCCTACTTTAGGCAACCTCTCTTCTTTTGTTCCTGTGTGACTCCATATTCTTACTCTTTTGCCCCCTTTCTTTCTATACTCTTTTTCCCTTCCATTCCGTCTGTTTCTTTCTTTCTTTTCCTTCCTCCCTTTGTCTCTCCTCCCTTATCCCTTTTTTCTTGGCTACTTTTTGACTTCTTCTCCATCTGTCCATCTCTCCCACTGTCTTTCACCTAATTTCCCCTCTCTCTCTTTTTATTCCTTCTAACTTTCCAGTGTGCTTCCTTTTTTTGCTTCCTCCTTCTTATCCACCCTCTCTCTCTATCTTTTGATTCTTCTTTTCTCGTTTCTTTCTCTCTCACCACTGCTCCCTCCATCCCTCATAACCCTTCCACTTTCTTTTATTCTCCCTCTTTGGAGCCTGTTACTCACGTTGTGAACTTTAAATGGTTAAAAATATTCCTGCATAAAATATACTTCTATACCTTTAGATATTCTTATTCCAATTACAAAGATGTGCCCGCATATGACTTCTAACATGTGAAACAATAACACAACTGAAAAAAAAAACCAACAATGCGGAAAATAGAGAACATTTGTTCATCGTTTTTGGAAACAAAATAAATTTACATGTTTTTATTTTAGTGGTAACTGCAGATTATCCCACTAAAAGTTTCACTGAATGGTGCCAATATCTTTATAAGTATTTTCTTGCTTAAATTTGCTACGCTTGGTTAAAAATTGCCATTAAAAAGTACAGCATATTTTCACTAGGTAATCCTTTATAAAAAATTAAACTTTCATTCTAACGTGATTGACACAAAACTTTAGCGTGTTTGATAATGAATTGAACTTGGAAGGCAACGGCCATTAAATTATTCAGTAGTTAATAAGGAAATGGAATGAGGCGGATAAGATTGTACGCCTATGGTCTGTGAGTGTTAGCTTTCATAAGTAGGAATATATTTACAATTGTATATGAGCATGGGAAGATTGATTAAAATCATCCGTTTTGCTTTTTCTTTATTGTTAGAACAACTAAAACCTTTTTCAGAATTCAGACAAATACTGGAGGGTGAAAATGTTTATTAATTTTCAATTCTCTTTATTTTCTTTGTATGTACATTTTAGTTGACCAGAAGCCAGCTCTTTTTCCAGTTCTTCTTCTTTCATCTTATATAAGTAGTTTTGTAGGTTATTTTTAAATAATTGCTATAACATATATAAGTACAAACATGGCGTACTAAATTATGAATTACTGCTAAACAATCAAAATAAAGTCTAAATATTTAATGTAGGGATACGTTTGCTTCTTGAAAAGCTCGTAAATTTTTATACATTACTTTTGGATGTGAGCCTTATAGTTTACTTGTGTCTTGTTTTTATTGTTATTTAGGATGGGGATAGATCAGGATTGCTCTATATAAATGCTACTAGCATTGGTAGAATTCATTCAAGAGCTTCCAGGTAGCTCAGGATATAATCAGAGACCAAATAAAGGTCAGCTGAATCAGACAATAAGATTGTATGGGAGCGAGACAGAGGGTGTGTTAAGAGCAGATGTGTAAAATTAGATACTAGATAAAGTAAATCCTGTGGTTTCTGAAACTTGATTTTAGTAACATAGTTTAAAAGGCTGAAAAAAGGCAGAAGTCCACCCAAACTCAGACTATTTTCCTGCAATGCTGATCCAGAGGAAGGAAAAAAACATGAGGCAAGAGCCAATTATCCTCATATTAGGGAAAAAAAATTCCTTCCTGACTCCAAATATGGCAATCAGAATAATTCCCTGGATCAAATTCCCACCTTCAGTTATCTATTACCCATAACTTATAATGTTCTTACACTGAAGGAAAGCATCCAAACCAGGTTTGAACTCTTTAATGGAATTAACCATGACAAATTATTCAGCCTGAAAATTTCATAGCCTCACTGTTCTTACAGTAAAAAAACTCTTCTATGTTGAAGTAGAAACTTTGTTATACTCGAAATTTATTAAGCTTGGAAAAGCCATTTCGGCTTTTCTGAGTTTAATCGGATTGAACAGTCTGAAATTTCTCACAGTAAGTATCGTGAGATTTGCCTCGATCGATACTTGTCATGAGAAACTTTTTTTAATTGAATATATCCATGGAAAGGGTTGCCATACAGTATAGCTACCTTTCCATGGATATATTCAATAAAAAAAAGTTTCTCCACAGCAAGTATCGATCGAGGCAAATCTCATGATACTTACCTCGAGAAACTTCAAAGTGTTCTCCGGAATTATTGAACTTGGAAAAGCAAAAAAGGCTTTTTAGATTTCTTGGTATAAATAGATTGTGGAAGAGATCTCTGTAGTGACCCCTAATATATTTATGGTTATTAGGTCACCCCAATAATCTTCTTTTTTCTAGAGGAAACAAGTCCAATTTTGATAATTTTTCTTGGTATTGTATTTTGCCCATTCCTTTCACTATTTTAGCAGTCCGTCTTTGAACCTGCTCAAGCTCAACCACATCTTTCTTGTGCACTGGTGCCAAAAACTGCACACAGTATTTCATGTGTGGTCTGACAACTGATTTGTAAAGTGGTATAATTATGTTCTTGTCATGTGTATCTATGCCTCTTTTGATGCTCCCCATGATCCTATTTGCTTTGGCAGCTGCTGCTTGGCACTGGTTGCTACATTTAAGTTTATTGTCAACTAAAATTCCTTAATCCTTTTCCATGTCTGTTTTACATATTGTTTTCCCATTTAGAAAATAATCTAGACAGTTTTGTGTGAATCTAAAAGCTGTCATAGGGGAAATTAATGCATTTATTTTCAAAAGAAAACTGCTGCCCCATGAAAAAATCCTTTCAGGCAAACAATGAGTGGCAATCTACCAGATGACTTTCAATACAATATGTATAATTGCTTTTATATCATTACTGTAGTTCTTTCTAGTTATCTCTGATATTGGCACATCATTGAACACATTATCACATAATTATGCCTCACAATGCTCTAAGGTCATTAAGGTGGTTACAAAAGATTATGTGATGATGTGATTAGAAATACTTGTTTTGTTTCATTTTAAAGATAAAATGTATATGGTGGTCCTGAGAAGTGGGACTTTGCATAAATCCCTTTGTTGCATTCATTAAATATTGCAAGCAATTAGTACAGTAGAGTAAACAGATGAAGTCTCACAATTTACTGTATGCATACATTTTTCAAATATTAGTGGAATATACTTAAAGAAACATTCCAGCCTTATGTTCATAGATATCTACTATACTGTCTTGTTCTACATTAAAGTCTTGTTCTTGTATTACAAGCAAACCTCAAATACAAGGTTAGAGGAAGATGTATCTGTATACAGGAAGAATATTTAAACCCACATGCACATGTCTGCTACCTATGGGTCATATAGTTTCAGCAATAAAGTTTGCCACTTGCAAATATGGTAGGAACAACATTATGACAGTCTTACTTGCAGTAGTAACTAGTATATCCTGTTATATACAGTTACATACTGACTTTATGTGCTCTGACAGTATCACCATTGGCAGAAAGACCTTATCCTGTGCTCTCATAGGTGGTACTTCTGCCCCTCCACCCTTTTTCTGTGTTACAGTTTCTCTATTCCCATATATACTTAACATTTAGATTGGAAAGCTCACTTAGATAGTAAGTTCTACGGGGAAGGAACCTCCATCCTCTTGTGTCAATCACAATCTGGCACTTAAAGTGATTTTACGCTTGTAAGATACTCACTTATAATGTGTAATGCACTTTTCCCATGTCTGTCGGTTGTTTGTATTGCTGAATTGTACAGCACTGTGTAAATTTGTGGTGCTTTATAAATAAAATTATACATAAATACATATTGCTTATTTGCCTTTCCAAAGTTTCAATTCACAATTCTGTGGCCGACAGTCAGGTTAGTAGTAAAGCAATTAGCATAGGGTTATAGGAAATCATGAAATCATTGGTTGTTTCATTAGGAAGGGGAGAAATGTGGGAAATTTTGCAAAGGTGCAAGTATCAGGTTCTTCAATTAGTCTCAATGTGAGCAAGGTGATGTGGGGGTGAGAGTAAAGTTGTCATTACTGAGTGCCAGTTTAGAAACTAATGGGAGAGGGAGGGTACATTACAAGTTCTGTTCTGTGGGGTAAGGTTTGAGATAGTGAGAGGACATCTTTAGCTTACTTATGTACTCCAGTAACAGTTTTGTTATTTAAAAAAATATTCTTTATTTTACACATGTAAAGGTATTGAGACATGCTTATTTTTATATTAGAGAATAATTGAATATATTAACTGATACAGGGTTTGAATGTTAAACCATTTGCAACCCCCCTTTTGCTTTGTTTCCAAACTGCAAATAGAAATGAAGTTTCTCTTGGGCCTTCTACAGCCTAAACTGGCAATCCCTTAACCCCAGACCTTGTTAAATGCAGTTTGAACCCGAGAGGTTTAATGATATGATTGCTTCCCTAGGACAAGCTTCTTTGCTTTTACAGTCAGCAGTGTTATGGCAGGTCTAATTGACTATTACGTTGTTGAATTTTATTGTGGACTGAATTAACAAAATAAAAAAAAATAAAAAAAAAGGGGTTAAAAAGACAGAAAACTGTAAAAACTCACACCAAAGTAATTTACAGGATCAAATTGAAATCACCAAGGTTGTTACTATAACAAGACAAAATGAAGATGGTCAATGACAAATAGGAATCAATTACACTAACACAAACTTTCTACAGATTGCCTGTCTTCTCTTAACAGAGAATAACATTCAAAACAAAACAGACATAACATATTTTTTTTGAATATGTTAATTGGGAATATTTTTTTATTTTTATTATTCTAATAATTAAAAGATAAAAAGGCCTTATGTACACAAATGGATGACACAAAGAATTTCTTTATTTTTGTCCACTCTATCTCAACTGTTTTATAAAACATAAAAACAAGTATGTACTAGGTTATGCTTTGTGTTACTGACAGTGAGCCTGTCACCATGCCCAAATATAGCTAGAAAAGAGGACGAGAATGCAGAAGGAGACTCATTATTTTTTAGATGTCTTCAGTTTTCCCGTAGGGATCATATAGATCCTTCTTAGCACCAGCTCATTCCAGCACTGATTAAGTGGGAAATACACAGTATCTCAAAGGTCAAACCTATAATCAGTTGCCCTGAGGGCTAGACATAGAAAACTTCTTAATCCAAGTTGACTTTATTGGAAATCCATAACAAGTTGCAGCAGGCACAGGCTATTATCTAACACATATACTCAAGCAATTAAAGTTTTAGTATTCTTTTTTTATAGGTTAAATGTGCCAGAGAAAACATGCTTTTGTTGTTCTGATTTATTTATTTTTTAATTATACTGGTATATATTTGGACAAGGTGTTTAAAAGGAATAAGAGAAATTTTGCTTGTTCCTGGAATTGTGATCAATGTTTCAAACAATAAAGACGATGATTAAATAGCTTGTATGTTAAGGTAAGAGTGCAGACAATGTGATGAATGTTATATTGGACAAATTAATTGTATTATTTATATTTCGGCCTCATTATAATGTGGTATTAATTGTAAAAGCATTGTTGATCAGCAGGTAGAACAGTAGGTAGAAATAGATAGCTATAGTTGACATATAGTTGTAGGCAAACAGATAATAGATTACTGTATTTTTCAGACCATAAGACAAACTTTTTGCAAATATGGTGTGTCTAATAGTTTGAAGGCCCTGCTGCCCCTCACTCACCACTAACCACCCACCTGCAGATATATGACATCACTGCCTGGTGAGTTGCAGTGGCCCACCTAAGTTTGTTTGGACTGCTCTGGTTGGCCCTTTGCCCATGCAGACTGGTTTTCCCCAAGCCAACAGCAGTGTTCTGCATGCTATCATGTGTTTCTTCTAGTATATATATATATATATATATATATATATATATATATATATATATATATGAGACTTGAGAAAGGGAGGACGGACCTCTTGAAAGCTTGTCTATCTAAACTGACTATTAGTCCAATAAAAAGGTATCACCTAGTATTGCAATACTCATTTTTTTTTTGAGTCTATGGACTAACACAACCACTCTATCCTAACTTTTTGTGTGCATGTGTAATGATGATAATGTACTGTGTATAAAAGGCAATTACAGTGTATTAGTCTTCCTTTTCCTTGAAAAAGTACACAGATCTCTAGTTTCCTGGCAGGACCCAGATCACTTACTTCCTGGCAGGGCCCAGATCTCTTGCTTCCTGGCAGGGCCCAGATCTCTAGTTTCCTGGCGGGACCCAGATCTCTTGCTTCCTGGCAGGGCCTAGATCTCTAGTTTCCTGGCGGGACCCAGATCTCTTGCTTCCTGGCAGGGCCCAGATCTCTAGTTTCCTGGCGGGACCCAG
>WMED01025011.1:0-11110 GCA_019650415.1 Pipa parva | reverse complement strand
AAAGTGGGGCTGTGGGGGTGAGAGAGGAAAGTGGGGCTGTTTGGGTGAGAGAGAGAACTGAAATATAATTTACATAAGTGACATCACCTCCAGAGTAGACAGCCCTGTTCCGCTCTTTCCTCATACAGAAGGAAGATATGCTTTTATTAATCTATAATATTATATATTATATTATAAGTAGCCTGTATAGTCCCATGAGCTGTATAAAAGCAATCAGCCTGTGCCCTCATGACTCATGGAACTTCTCAATGACTTTTAAAGGAGATGTGAAAGCCAAAACTATATTTTGCTATTTCCGTTATTTCATTAGCAGTCAGGCAAGTAGGCAATCCACAGCCCATTGTTTTCCAAGGCCAACCACAGAACGCCATGGGTTCCATGTGCTCCATAGCAGATATAGACTGTCCAGTTCTCAAGCAAGTGCTATGCCTGATACCTAGAAAAAAGTCTATACATTTTCTTATTTTAAAGAGCTAGTTGTAACAGCTGCAGCAGTGATTCTAAACAGGCTCAATGATCCAAGGGAGCAGCCAGGGAATCCAGGAGGTAAAAGCTGGAAAATGAAGCAAAACACACTGCCCTTTAATATCATTATGAAAGTACATCTGAAAAGCATTTCCATCTGCATTATCAACAAAAACAAAATTCTAAGATTAATGAAAGAAACAGACAATTCCAAATAACTATTTCAGGAGATCTTTTGGACTGTTTTTGCACTCAACAGAATAATACAAATTTAAAAAACCCTTACTGTCCATATATAATGGAATTGACTGATGCACTAAAGTATTTTTATTTCCTTAACAAAACAATTTCGCTTGATTTGACCCCCAGATACTCCTATTAAACAGCTCCCTCTAGTGGCCAAATTATCATAACAGTTGGGCTAAATGCTTACTTGGATTTATTAAACCATAACTTAAAGCGTCTGTTAACCATGTTGGTTTTTTACTCCGCAAACAAAGCTGTACATAACTTTGATTATCTTCACAATACATAATCCTCCATTGTAATGTTCCTTTAATAAATTATCTCCGAATGTAAACATATTTTGTTGCTAGCATATTTGGTTTTTGTGCAGTTTGATAATTCTGCTCATTTAATTTTTTTTTTTTTTTAAAGAAACAAACTTTTTTTAGTTTAATTTATCAGTTTTCTCACGATGCAGAAAATAAACCCTTTACAGATGCAGATGTTCATTTTTCCCACAAGCTATAAATGAAATGTAAAACAGCCTAAATTAAAAATGTAAACCGTCTCTGACAAGGTTTTGTAGAAAGCGAGGAGTGAAAATCGTATGTGTCTCCCACTTTAAGTTTCCTGTGCGCAATACCTCCCGGTTTTACATATTTGTTATATGAATTATTAATTACCGTTATGATGGCAAAAGGTTTTGATGAATGTGGCAGTGTAATTACTTTACATCCTGCTTGAAAAAAAAGAAATATTTAATTTTATTTACTCTGATAAATAATTAAATTGTTGGCAATGATTGCGTTGTTTTCGCTCTCCCTCCCGCTCGATGCTGTTTGCATCTCTCTAATTAAAAAATCTGGGTTGCTCGAATCCAAAGTACCGTGTAGAAAATAAATACTGACAAGAAGTTAAAAAAAAAAATTCAAATGTTTAAAGTGTATGAAGATGCAATTCATGTACAATTTATGAAAATCAATAAATTTAGAATGAAAAATGGTGAAAACATAGAAAACATGGTAACCGCTTCAGTACCAGGTCTCAAAATCTATATTTACACCCAGACATGTGTTACCCTTCTTGTGTACTTGGAAAGGAAAAAGTAAAGGACCAGTAAACCTTGAAAAAGAAACAATTCAGTTTGGACTGATATAGTAGCAATTTCATTAGAGTATTTCTAAATATGTTTATGTGTTTGACTTTTGTTGCATCGTTTTGCTTGTTCCTTTGCTGCTAATAGCCATCTTGTGTCTGTTGAATAAATAAACCCCACACCGTCCTATTGTTACCTATAATATTTAGATAATACTTATTTATGGGGTGCCCCAGAAAGTTCAATAAAGGTAAAGTAAAGTATTTTTCTTAAAGGAAAACTAAAGCTTGTTTTGTCTGGGGGTGGTTCTTAAGGGGGAGGGGGAAATGCTTCTGATCACCTTCTTCGCTGCCTCTTGCTTGATAGAGCTGCTTTTTTTTTCTTCTGTTGTTGTAGCATCACAATCCTCTTCATCCATCCCCTTCAATATTGCCCTTTTTTTCTGTGCATGCTCAGAAGCAGGAAAAAATAATCACTTGATCAGATCTTTAACATTGTTTTTCCTGATTATCCAATACAATAAAAAGTTGTAATATATAAAAATTAAAAGTATCCAATCCAATACCAATAAAATTCAAGTGCTTTACATTCTCACAGATCACAATCTCTTAAAAGAACACTCCATGCAAAAATTAAAAAAAAAACTATTTATGTTATTTATTAACTTTTATTAAATGCAATTTAATAGCCTTTAAAAAAAAACAGTTTGTGTCACATGGGAGAGCGTGCACGTGATCAATGCATCCTCCCTGGATGACATGCACGCTCTCCCACGTGACATAGGAAATGTCGATGCGGGTCTTCATTATCAGTGCGGCTGGAGAGGGCTGCACATCTTAGATGGATCAGGTGAATCAGGACGCCACAGAGTCACCGGCTGAGATTGAAGAGTTCTTATTTACAGGTAAGAATTTTATTTCATTTTTTTTAAATGGCTAATGAATTGCATTTAATAAAAGTTAGTAAATAACATAAATAAAGTTTTTGGGTTTTTTTTTTTGCCCAGACTGTTCCTTTAAGATATAAATTAATATCTAAAACCAGATGATGAAATCAACTGACAGTTTTCTGAGTATTATTGTAACTAATTCCATGTTACACCATGTCAGCATCCCATAATCCTACAGTCTAAGGGCCATATTGACTAAAGGGTGAATTCACCCGTTGAATTCACTTCGCTACAATTTGAGTCGCTATGCCGGAATAGACCCAAATTCACTTCTCCTTATTGACTAAGCAGCAAACAGACTTGACGAATAGGCGGACAGCAGCGATCACTGTTAGATGTGTAGTGTAGCGTAGTTAGATGGATTAAAGTAGGATAAGAAGTAATGCGGAGTGAGGTGAATTCGACAAGTGTAGGGCAGTGACTTCAGTCTCACCATATCCCACTAACTGTATTCTGTCAATATTCTATCTTACTTTTTAAGAAATTGTCACCTTATGCAACATTGGAGCCCTGTCATCAACTTCCTAATTCACCAGTAAGAAGTGGGGAAGTCAAACAGGTGAATTTGGAGCAGTTCACCTAGTCACATTCACACCTTCAACATACTGCTCCGCTCAGTCAATAGTAGAAGTTCCTGTGCACGCGCATGCAAAGTGATGTGAAGAGTTTCATAAGTTTGCATCTATTGTAGTTTTCTAAATTGCTCACGTATTTTCCACTTCATAAACTTTAGTCAATAAGCGAACATGGGAAAGTGGCAAATAGATGCAATGTCGTAGCTCTATTCGACAATTCTGCCTTTAGTCAATAAGGCCCTTAGGCTGAGTTCACACTAGCTGATTTTCAGCTGAGCTGCTATTAATTAGGCTCATTATTGTCTATGGTGCAAAACACAATAGCCTGTGTGGATTATTCCACAGGAAACAATGGATGCTGTGTTTCCAACTCAGCTAAAAATCAGCTAGTGTTTTCCCAGCCTTATCCCTAAAATCTTGAGTAACATGACTTCACTGTCACTAGAAAAGGTGTATGAAGCCATATTAGTCCTGTTCTAACAATCGGAGATTCTTTCAATCCTAATTGGAAGGAGAACCCCCACGAGATTGGAAAATTTTTGTTTTTACTCTTTAAGGATATGTTGGTCCATTTAAAGGTATCAAAATTATTTCCAACACTGGAATCAGTGATCATGACTTAACTGGGACATTTAAAAGTAGGGCAAAGAGTATTGATCCTATACCAAATATCACAAGATATTGAAAGGCTTCTGTCAGCGGCAAGAATGAAAAAGGTGAATGTGACGTATCGTTTTGTTCAACGACATTGTCTCGTTTCTAAAGAAATAAAAATATGATAGCAAACCTTTATTTCCAAACATTAAAAGTGTACTTGTCAGAATTATCAAAAGTAACCAGCATTCACTGGGATTGAGGATGAAGCCTTTGAACAACATTTTCCTTTGTTGATTTCATCTCAGACTGGGTTGGATGCTTTTAGATCTTCGGGTATTCATCGGCAATATCATTTAATATCTTTCAGAAAAATAAAGAATTGCTCTTGTCTGATCCTAATACCTGCAAAAAGTATATGTCACAATGAACCAAGTAAAAAGTAAAATATACTTTATTAGAAGCGGAGTTAATTTTCCTTAACTCAAAGAAATTCTTTTGTCTTTTTCTAATTTTTTTATTTTCATTAAAGGAGGATGAAGGGGTAAATGTATGTAATACCCCACATTTCACCCTTACAATTCCTACTTTTTCACTACACACAGTACCTTTTATACCTATGTTCTAGTTTTATGCTAATGAAATACAGTTAGGGTAAATGCTCAACCCCCTACTGTATAGTCACCCCTAGAACCCCCAAATTGCAGGTGAATATGACTGAGGGGTTTGTTTAAAAACCCAGGGTCTTATTCATCAGTGAATAATCACCGATAGTCTCAAATTCTCTACTCCTTATTCATTAAACAGAGGATTCCCATAGTGAAGTTGCAGCCGTGTCAGTAGCTGTCTCTTGCATAGAGAGCCCCCTAGTTTGCTTCTTGCAATGGTTGCTCTTTGCCAGGGTTAGGACAAGGTTTCATGGCTCTATGAAACCTGGGCAACCCCCTTCCCCCCTTCATCAGCCCAGGCTCACCTCAGCTATGTAGTAGTGCAGCACTCTCTCCCCTGAGCTCTCCGAGCATGTTACTTCCTGTGAGTGGGTCAATGGAAGTGACATGCTCAGGGACAACAGGGAAGAGAGTGCTGCGCTACTGCAAAGCTGAAGGGAGCTGGGACTTGGGAAGGGAGGGGGCGCAGGAAGCGACATGCGCAGGGAAGAGAGTGCTGCGCTACTGCAAAGCTGAAGGGAGGGGGGCGCAGGAAGTGACATGCGCAGGGAAGAGAGTGCTGCGCTACTGCAAAGCTGAAGTGAGCTGGGTAAGGGAGGGGGCGCAGGAAGAGACATGTGCAGGGGAGAGAGTGCTACGCTATTCCAGCGCTGAAGTAAGCTGGATCTGGGGAAGGGAGGGGGTGCAGGAAGCAACATACACAGGGAATAGAGTGCTGCGCTAATACAGAGCTGAAGGGAACTGGGGCTGGGGAAGGGAGGGGGGAACAGGAAGTGACACGGGCAGGGGAGAGACTGCTGTGCTACTACAGAGCTGAAGTGAGCCAGGCCTGGAGAAGGGAGAGGAGTGCCCAGCAGGACAGTGCCCCTCCTCCCAGCAGCATAGGCAGTTGCTTAGGGCTCTTCCCACAGTCTGTCTCGGTAAGGAATTCAACAAGGCATATTGCAGCACATTTGCCAGTTTTACTTTGCCAAATTAAAGTGGCGAATTAGGGTGTTGATGACAAGGCCCCTACTGTCCGACTGATTACGCTGTACTACACAAGAGATGTTACTGCTTCTTCATTCTAGCAATCCTCTGTTTAGTGAATAAGGAGTATAGAATTTGAGAAGAAGGAGCGTAGCGACTCAAAATGATGAGAATTCACTTCAACAGTTGAATTCTCAATTTGATGAATAAGACCCTGGGTCTTTTAACAACCTGTCAGTCATATCTGATTAGATCCTGGCCATTTGGGAGCTGCAGATAGAGTTAGAGGAACAAGTAGAAATACCATCTTTAGTCAGAGGGAACCTGGGTCTATTAGTAAATGAATGAGAAAAACTATGGGGTTGGACCCCATGTTTCTGTGGTTACAGGCCAAGGTTCTAGAGTGCTTCAGAAGGATCAGATCATTAACCTTCCATGTCTGTATGTTACTGTTAAGGTTATGTAAGTTAGCAGTGACAGGACACTGAGAACATCACTTAAGCCAATAAGGAAATTAGTAGTTGTGTAACTTTACAGCTAAACTAACTAGCAGCACTAGAGGAAAACAAAGCTTTGAAAGTTGCAGAGAGCTTCTGGGGGCCCCCTTGGTCCTATGAAATTACTCATTTTGTCCTCACCCCCCTCCCCCAATCCAGGCCTTGTTCCCATTATTACAGCATTATTTCATACTTTATTATCTTTTCCCCATTGGCATAAACAAGCAGTTGCCATGGATTAGTATGGAGTTTCTTGCCATGATATATCTATTATTTGTTTCTCTAATCAAAAAAAATAAAAATAACCCCACCCATTTCTGCCCTCTCAGCATTACCCAACAGCCTTTGAGATAAGAGCTCAGTAACAGCTGGAGAGACCCAACTTGGACTCAAAATTTGGCCTCAGTTATTAAAACTCAAGTTTTACTGTCAATTAAATAGTGCCATCTCCCCTTGCTTTAAGAGCCATATAAAACTTGCATGTGTAATATAAATAATTAACAGCGATAATGATGGCTTCCTGGTCCTGCAGCCTGGGCCTGATTAAGCAGATTTGCCTGAGGTGATTATACTCATCTGTCAGGGAGCTCCAGGGAAATTTTAACTTTCTTCTAAGTTCAAGAACGGGTCTTCGTCTTAAAAGAAAACATGACAGTGCCCTGAAAGAAAATGCATCAAATAAATCTTTATGTTGAATTAGCCCAATGCAAAACTCAGATCATTTATAAATCCTAGGATCATTATAGAATTTTGTCAAAAATATGTTTTGGTGTCAATTTACTGAAAGGCGTCGAATTATATTTTATGATCCACTCACAGGATAAGTGTACTTGTAGCTGACAGGCAGGGCTGGCTCAAAAGAATGTGAGACATAAATCCAATGTAACATTTAGGGCCTTTAAAATATCTTTTCACCTACTGCCTTTTTGTCCTGATGAACCAGCCGTACTGACACACATGCACCAAACCCCAGGGACAAAGAAGGAATAAGACATCTTTAAAGGTGTAGGATGGGATCCTGCCTTTAGAACTTCCATTCTCAACATATAGTTATTATGTCAACTCATTGTTTTGCATTTTATCTAACCTAGTACAGTGATACAGTCCTGCCTATCCTCACTAGTAAAAGAAAGTTTGGTAGTTTCAGAGTGTTAATGGGGAGTTCCTCCAATAGGAAAGAAGTCCCTAAGTCCTGCTCCTGTAGAACCAGATAAGAAGCAGATGAGCTTCTATCTAGACCTGCTGCAAGAGTCCAGAATGAAAAAGGGCCTGTACCTACTAGAAGCTACACCCGGCTCTGTTACTAGGAGTGGGCCACCACACTATACAGCAAGCCACTGTATTTCACCCAATTGCCACCCAGTCAACCTGTTCTCACCACTGCTCTTTCTGTCTGGTCATCACTACACTGTATGTGCCCCCCCCCCCCCCCCCCATGTGTACTGGGAGTGTGTCTCCACATCTGGGCAACTAAAGGGCAATAAACTGCCCTGGCTATATTCCCTAGGTAGCTCCTCTGGTCCATTCATTGACGATTTAGTAGGCTCTCAGTAAGTAGACTGGGTGAAGACTCTGCTGGAGTATTCAAGTAAGGAACCGAACTACTGAGAGCGTCATGGGGGTCAAAAGAAAAAGTTCTAAGGTGTGCGACACGTGATGTAATTATATTATCAGCATGTCATAAGGTTATGCCCCTCATCCGGATGTCCATAGTGACCAGGCCTATACATTAACAGAGCCCAAGCACTACTGAATCCAGGTGCAGGATCTTAATGCAACATTTGCTACTTTTTACGGACAGTTAAATCACTAGTTAAGACATCCCATGAGTCTGCAGAGACAGGCAGCCACCATGTAGATACATGGCATATTTTCAGATATTCCGAGAAAGAATGTTCAGATTATTTCATTCTGATGCAGGTTTGCATGATGTTTTGAACCAATCTCTTCTTTTTTTTTTTCCATGTACACAGTTTTTCTATGCAAAAAGCATGCCTCAGGCTACTGTAAATCAATAAATAAAATATAACTTGGCCTCAGGGAAAATCAGTTTACTAAATTACTGTTAATGCATGTGAGTCTACCCAGCTTGCTGTATCCCCGGCTGCCATAGCAACTGCATGTCTGTGCTGCATCGCTGCTGTTAACTTTAATTCCTGGAGTGGAGTTTAATGAACACATTGAGGGGCTTATTTGAACAGTTGCTTAATGGTCCAAATTTGCATTCATTCGTCGCTTCACCAACTTAGCGGACTCATCAAACTATGCAATGTGGTGAATTCACATCCGGTCCAGACACTTACGATGGTCACAGACTTATGGAGCAAATGCACAGGTTATTCAGATGTTCATCAAACATTGGAGTCTGTCGAAGTAGTGAATTTGGCAAGGCATATACAGGGGGATTTATCAACAGGGGCAAACTGTACAGAGGTCTAGTAACCTATAGAAATCGGCAGTTCGTATTTACTGTTGTAAGAAAATTAGAATTATAATAAAAATCTAATTGGTCCCATGGGTTACTAGACCTCTATAAACTTTACCCTAGTTTGGACTTTCTGACAATCGCAACTGGATCATATAGTATGAACTGAACACACCAGCACCCATAGAAATCCAATGTCCTCTTATGCATTTAGTCACATCTACTAATTACTATGCTAATATAGGGATCATATATGGGGTCAAATTGGCAAAGTAAGTCAGATCTGGGCTGGATTAGGGTTTGACTTATTCCTTGTTTAGAGAACTGGGTCTGCCAAACCTCTGTAATGTTTGCTCCTGTTGATGATTTCCGCTATAAATTTGAACAGTTTGGCCTTTGGTTAAATAAAAATGTGCGTGTTTTAAGCAGGAACCATTGGCACCGTTTCCATTTATCAATAATATAAGTGTACCACATAGACTGGGGCTTATTCATGAAAGTACAAATTCATCACTAAACAGCAGATTCCCTTAGTGAAAAAGCAAACAGCAGCGGACATGATTTCTTGCATAGTAGAGCGAAATCAGTTGAACAGTAGCAGGATGTGAAGTGATAAGTTACGCCATGGAGCCGTGCCATCAACCCCCTGCTTTGCCACTTTGCTCCGTAATTCTGTGACCATCTTAAGCATCTGAATTGGTCACAAATTCGCTACATTGCAGAGTGTCCTGAATGCCTGAATATGGGGAAGTGCAGAATGAATGTGAGTTCTGACCTTTACCTGTTTGGACTTTCATGAATAAGCCCCTTATTATTTCATGCAGCACTAAGAATTGAGACAAACTTTAAGGTCTCAGCAGCATCAAGTCATCAATGTGTATGGATACAGCATAGCATAAATGCATATCTGGTAACTGCTATTACACTAATGGTCGGGGATTCAGGCAGTCGTAAGGTTCTAGTGATGGAGGCGTGGTTTAATCACACAAATCATGCAGGGTGCCAGCTACTCACAACAGGATGCTCAATTAACACAACACCCCTTTAAATAGGAATGTATCTCCTGGTATCCAGCTACCCACAACAGGATGCTCGATTAACACAACACCCCTTTAAATAGGAATTTATCTCCTGGTATCCAGCTACCCACAGCAGGATACTCGATTAACACAACACCCCTTTAAATAGGAATGTATCTCCTGGTATCCAGCTACCCACAACAGGGTGCTCAATTAACACAACACCCCTTTAAATAGGAATGTATTCTCTGGTAGCCAGCTACCCACAACAGGATGCTCAATTAACATAACACCCCTTTAAATAGGAATGTATTCTCTGGTATCCAGCTACCCACAACAGGATGCTCAATTAACACAACACCCCTTTAAATAGGAATGTATTCAAAAATGCAACATTTACTGCTATGTTGACACCCTGCATCAGAAGGGAAATTTATCTAAAGGTAAATTGAGCTTCTATTATTGCATTTTCTGACTTTATTCAGTTAATGGTTATTTGTCATCCACTATCTTTCCGCCATGAGGTTCCCCTGGTAAATCTTTCTGCTCAGTGGTGAAATCTTGTCCTTATTGCTTTCACTGCTTTGCCTATATTAATGATGATAAACCTTTTTTTTCCCCATGTAAAATACAAACGGTTGGCAAAATAAAATGTTTAGCAGCGTGCATGTTTCGTCATTTCTCTCATTTCAGGGAGAATGTTGTCAATGGGAAAGTGATGTTATTTCTTTGCAGGGGGTGTAGGGACATATAGAGAAAGCAAACTTTTTCCTAACTCCAAAGGCGCTGTCTAGATGAATGCGATACACGTTAACTCTCTTCTCACTATACCTCTCCTTGCCCCCTCCACCCCCTTCTTCTGCAGGTTCAGAATGGAGACAACAAACAGAAATCATTATTTTCCCTGATAAATAAACCAGTGGCCTATATTCCTCGGATCACTCCATGAAGAACTAACCAGAGAGCTTCAATAATGCATCCCCTGAGCGGGGTTGATTAATTCATGAGAACATATCCCGCCTGCTCCACTTCCTCACTGCTGTTTGGGGGAGCGGGAGGGAGTAATGCGAACACAAGGTGGGAAAGATCTGAAATGGCTGCCAGACGCCTGCAGGGACAAAAAGCCTTATACCACTGGGAACATGCCAATTTTCTCCAGTTTAAGAAAAGTGTGTTGGACCCAAGAGAGCTTTTAGTTATGGGATTGAGATGAAGTCGCAGCCCCTGCCTGTTGCAAAGTCACACTTCAGCCATTGAAATCATCTCACGTACTACTCAGAGTTGGATAGGTTATTATAGAGTGAGCTGTGTTTTTGCGATACAAAGTGATGTGTGAAGCTTTCTAAAGAAACAAATCATGTTAATCCATTCCTGCACATTTTTATATGAACTCATAAAGATATGGAGACCGAGGTTCTTGTTCATGAAAGTCCAAACTGTCACGCAAAAGTCCAAATAAACATTCATTCCCCACTTCCAGAACTTCCTGAATATTCAGTAAACTCTGCGCTGTGGTGAATTTGTAACCAATGTGAACGCTTTCAATGGACACAGACTTATGGACTTATGGAAAGATTATCAAAACTGAGCTTATTTAGTCTAGAAAAAAGAAGATTAAGGGGTGACCT
>WMED01025010.1:0-11110 GCA_019650415.1 Pipa parva | reverse complement strand
ATTATTTTAATGTTTTACATTGGTGGATGTGGGGGGATCAGGGGGGTCAGGGGTGGCTGTGGGGGATTCAGGGGGTTGGTGAGGGAGTTTTACTTACCCCTCCCTGGCAGAGTTCGTCAGCGCATGCTGTTGCTGCCACTGCCGGCAGCACATTAGAGGAGAAGGAACCCGGAAGCGCTGATCACATGCGCTCCCGGGTTCCTATTGGCTCCTGTGACTGATCACACGAGCCCTCCTCTTTGCACAGAGGGAGTCAGCTAGGACTCCATCTGTGTCGGATATAGCGCTCCACCGGTGAACAAAACGCCTGGTGGAGTGCAGGACTGGGGGCCACAAACTCGCGCCCTGAGGGCCGCAGTTGGCCCGCGGGCCGTGAGTTTGAGACCCCTGCTGTAGAGTTAAAGTGCATATCAGTGCTGATGAAGCAGTCAATTTTAGAGTAATTGGTATCAATGAGGAGCTAAAATGACAGTACCAATCTAGTAGAACCAATGACACAGTACTTCAGTAAGGGGGAAGTGAAACAGGGAGGCTAATTAAGTGAATGAGTGGCTTCCTGAGTTACAGGGTCACAAGGGAGTAACAATAAAAGATGAGGTGGCTAAGTGGTGAGTGTAGGGGAAAGATGGGGGGGGGGGGGGGGGGGGGGGGCCAGAGCGGGGAGAGAGTTCAGAGTTCTTACAGCATGGTGGATGAAGCTTGTCTTCAGTCTGTTGGTCCTGGCCGTAAGGTTACGCATTCTTCTCCCTGAAGGTAGCAGTTTAAAGAAAAAAAGGGAACAAATTAAACCTTTTGTCCTGTTATGGTATTGCACCCTTAAATATATATAACAAAATCAAACACACACAATAAATGAAATAAGATTCAAAATATAATGAAAAATGTCCTTTAAATGAAATGTCTTTTTTCAAATGTTTAAAGTCAAGGATAAAATAAAATCCTGCCTGTTAAAATGTTGTGTGTGTTCCTGCGTCTTATCCACTGAGGCAGTCCGCCAAACAAGCCTCAATGAAGAAACAAAATCCTGATGTCTGTAAAAAGGAGAGTGTGGATGCTAGCACCAGAAGGTGCTAGCAAATGAGCACTGCATACAGTAATTGCTTGATATCAGGCTGGCTCCTCTTAAGTTCTTAAGAAAGGGAATATATAGAGTAGTACAGCTTAATGCACAACTATATTAGTTTCAAAATGTACTCACATAGGTAAAAATGAACAAGCGCTTGTCATGAGAGTTTAAAAAGTCCCTCCAAGGGTTGAACAGCTCTGCTCGATGCGTTTCGCCAACCGACACCGTAAGCCTGGCAACTCTGATCTCCTGAAGAAGCTGACAGTGTCGGTCGGCGAAACGCGTCGAGCAGAGCTGTTCAACCCTTGGAGGGACTTTTTAAACTCTCATGACAAGCGCTTGTTCATTTTTACCTATGTGAGTACATTTTGTAACTAATAAAGTTGTGCATTAAGCTGTACTACTCTATATATTCCCTTTCTCTTTACTGTGGTACTGAAAATGGTCATTCACCACTGAGGAGAACTTAAGAGGATCCAGCCTGATATCAAGCAATTACTGTATGCAGTGCTCATTTGCTAGCACCTTCTGGTGAGTGCAGACACAAAAGGGGTTAATAACCCCCAGCACTAACAAAACAGTTGGATTCATTTTATTGCATCCACTTCTGCACATTCACCTGATATTGTCATATCAAAATCACGATTTTTTATTTTTTTCTTTTATTTCACTTAAGTGTTTATTATGGACCAATAGGTGTCCGATCACTTTGTGTGCATTAGCACATCCAATGTAAATGTACTTTTTTCTCATCACAAAAGCACAATTGCACAAAATTACGTTTAACGTATAACACTAGGGGAGCCCCCTATTTCTTCTTCTTTTTTATTTTTTGCATCTATAAACTGCACAACCAGCGCATCCACACTCTCCTTTTTACGGACATCAGCAGTTTAAAGAAGCTGTGAAGAGGATGGGTGGGATCACCTGCCAGAGAGCTTTTTGTAGGAGGCGAGATTTGGATAAGTCCTGGAGGCAGGGAAGAGAGGAACCTATGATCTTCTCAGCCAATCTTACAATACCCTGAATCTTCTCAGCCAATCTTACAATACCCTGAAGAGTTTTGTGATCGGATGCTGTGCAGGCCATGTACCACACAGTAAAACAGCAAGTCAGGATACTCTCAATTGCACCCCTGTAGAAGGTGAGCATGATGGAGGTAGAAGCTCTTTCTTTTCTTAGCTTATGGAGAAAGTAGAGATGTTGGTGAGCCTTCTTGGCCAGTGACGCCATGTTGATGGACCAGGAGAGATCTTCAGTGACATGTACACCCAAGATTGGAAAGATTGGGAAGCGCCAAATATATGTGAATTCAGACCTTTAAGCAACTGTTCAGATTTTCATGAATAAGCCCTAGAACAGGGTTCGGCAACCTTTTGAGCTGAGAGAGCCATATATCGAATCTGGAGCTGCTGACATCATATGTGACATCACATATGTGAAATCAGCGGCTCCAGATTGGCTAGCAATCCGGAAGCCAGTGATGTTAGTGGCTCCAGATTGGCTAGCAACCTGGAAGTGCTGAGAGAGCTTTGTCTCTACAGCGCTTACTGGTGATTAGCAGGCAGACTGTAACAAGCAGTGCTTGCATGTGAGCACCGCCCGTTACAGTCAAAGAGCCAGATGCGGCCATCAAAAGAGCCATAGGTTGCCGACCCCTGCACTAGAATGTTTAAATTCCTCCTGTTGCTGTGGTAGTGATTTTTGTCTCTGAAAGCAGGCTGATTTGTGGGTAGCTAGAGCACAGCCTAATAGAACTGTGTGTAAAAATATATAGTATGACAAAACAGGGTAATTACATGATGAGTGTAGTATTCCTTTAACTAGTTTCAGTTCACACAAGGTATATTGTGCTTGCATCGTAGAAACCTGCAGTGTGTCTGCAAGTTCTCTCAGTGAGCAGACAGAGATCAGAGAGCACACTGGGATATTTGTATGGCATTGTGGTCCTGGTGAGTTCATTAAACATTTATATTTTCCAGCCTACAGCAGATATTCTTTAAAAATATTTAGTGCATTCTTTAGTTGACATATACAGAATTTCATTGATCATATTTTATAAGCGTTATTTTTTACAGTTTGAATAGACATGTTATTAAGATTGTTGGATGCAAAATAAATTACTAAAAATTAAGCATATAAAAAACTACTGGACTTTTGCAGATTCCATTCAGATATTCTGGGGGTGATTCACTAAGGTGTGAATTCGTCTGTCGAATTTGCCATCAGCAGATTCCCATAGTAAATCCGCTACAATTTCCCCATTGTAAAGTTGCAACAATTTTCTAAAGTTAAGATTGCGACAATTTTCCCACAATAAAGTCGCGACTGTGACAATATCCTTGTTATAAAGGTGCGACTTCAACAGTAGCAGCCTATTGTGACTGTCTTTATCTGGCGAATTCGCACCTATACGCAACAATTTGGACTTTAGTGAATAACCCCCAGTCTGCCTTCTGTCCAGGAGAAGTATAATATTGGTTCCATTGCAACTGGATGGTTTGTAATGTCATATACTTATATAATATATATATTTATATATTCATATAATATATTTGTATAATATTACTATAAAAAGTTGTTGTTTTAGTTGATTCTCCCTGATTTGTACTTATTGATTTTTTTAAATTATTATTTATCAAAATATCACCTCCAAACGTCCCAGAGGGAAAAAATGCTTTATGCCAGGTCAGGAGTGGTGAATAGTTGTTATGGAAATCAAATTGATTTGAATCTTATAAAATAACAGCAAGTTAAAATTCAAAAGTCACAGGTCAACAAGGAAAGGTTGTGAGTACTATTGAAAAGTTACAAATGGAAGCAAAGAGTTGCCATTGAACTCTATGATTCCCAGTAATAACAGCATGTTTCATATTAGAATACTTACACTCCTCGAGTGGCATATTTATCAAAGTGGGAATTATCCCATAGATGCGTGAATTTATAATAATCAATTACTACTTCAGCATTGTTAAGCAAAATCAGATGAATAGCAGTGGCGGCATATTGTAGCGAATTCAGTTACTTTTAACATGGTCAGGTTCAAAGGAGACAGTGGGGTTTATAGTACAAACAGTTGTGTAAAGGCCTGAATTTGCATCATTTTGCAATTTCTCCAACTCCACTTAGATATCAAACTCTGCGATGTGACCAATTCGCAAGCGTATGATGGTTACAGACTTACAGAGCTCTTCGCATCACTTTGCGTGTGCATGCACAGGTAATTTGGCTATTCGGCAAGCAACGGAGTCTGTGAAAGGAATGAATTCCGCAAAGCATACTTCTCTGAATTCACCCATTTGACTTCACCACATCAGAGTGGCTTCCTGATCATAGTGACGTGAACAGACACAAAGTCACTACGGTAGGCGAATTTGCCTTTTAATAAATACCCCCTAATGTTGTTAGATGTAACTTTTTTCTACATTGTGTCAATAAATTATGATATATAGCTTTAAAAATTAGCATCCAATGGAATCGGATAGAGTGTTCAACAAAGGCATATAACATAGTTGCTATCAGTAACCAGCCCCTTCACTAGATGCTAACTATAGGCAGAATCATCCCTCTTTATATATACCTGCAGGTATCCTGCAATCAAGTGGTTACATAATAAAGTGTATATATAAGATTAATGTAGCAAAGAGTGAATAAACCTTTTGTAAAGAACAAACCCTGTGCAATATTTCATTTATAATATACCAGTATATCATATTTGCTACTAAATAATTTGCGAGTTAAAAGTATTATAATTATTAACATTTTCTGAACAATGTACGGTAGGTAAAATTACCAGTTAAAGATATATGAGCAGGATCTTTGCTATTTTGGTGGTTATACTGGTTATTTAATGACAACATTATCAGTAGACAAACATATTTCAGTTTTGTAGCCTTTTGGAAACCAGTACTGTTGACAGAAGATAGTTGCAGAAATAACAACTATTGTTTTTACATTCATTTTAGTAGCTCACCCTGTGAGCTAAATGTTTCTGAGTGTTCTGTTTAAGGTGAAGTCGGGTGAAATTTATTAAAGCAGGAAAGACTGCTCTCGATCTTTCCGAGTTTATCGCACAAGGTTTTCAATCGAGTTTTTTCAATCTCAATTTCTCTATAAAAAGGTTATAAAAAAAAAAATCAATAAAAAAATATTACTAATGTAAAGTATGGCTACCTTTCCATTGAAAAATTTAAAAACTCGGGTGGTAATCTCATGGGAACAGTGCAAGATCTCACGCGATCAACTCTGAAAGACAGAGCAGTCTTTCCGACTTTAATAAATTTCGCCCAAAAAGGCTTATTCATAAAAATGAGAATTCAAATGTTGAAGTGAATTCTAATCAATTTGGTTTGCTACGCTTTGATTCTCTACTCCTTATTCACTAAACAGAGGATTTCCTGTGACTGTCAGTTGCCGTCTCTTGTGTACTGTGGTGTAGTCAGTAGAACAGTAGGAGCCCTGCTGGCGAGTACACTTGTTGAATTCGCTACAGTAATGCCTTGATGTTTGATAAATAGGCGAATTACCTGAACAGAGACAAGTAGGGTATAGGTCAGTGATGGCTAACCTATGACATGCATATCAGAGGTGACACACTGAGACATTTTTGATGACGCTTCATGGTTGGCATTTGTGTCGCACTCTCATGTAGTCCCATTGTAAATCCGCAATCATGTCAATTCTCTCATAGTAAAGCTGTGACAAACTTCTCCTTGTAAATCCGCAAATGTGACAGGTTTTCCAATTAACAAAACCGTATTTATTTTTTCCATAACGAGACCGCGATACTTCTCCGATTGTCAAACTGTAGCATTTTCCTGATATAAATCTGCGACAATATTCCTATCATAAAGTCGGGACTGTGACAGAATACTGACATGCGGCCCTCAACAGGTTAGCCATCACTGGTATGGGTGATACCTTTTATTGGCTAACTGAATAGATGCTAAATGCAAGCTTTCCACACTACTTAGGTTTCTGCTTCAGGCATGGCATCTGTTATCTGAGCACACGCATGTAAAGCAGTGCAAAGTGATCCGTAAATCTGTGACTGTCATAAGCCCTCAAATTCACCAAATTGCAGAGCTTGCTGAATATACAAATATGGGGAAGTGGCAAATAAATGTACATTCACACCTTTCTGCAACAATATGGCCTTTCACGAGTAAGTCCCTAAAAGTAAATAATAGGATGAGTATGATGGAATGCTCAAAGAGGAACAACATAGTTTTGTGCTACAAACACAAACATGTTTTATAAAAAGTTAAAGCAAAGATTGACAGTCTTTGTACATAGACCTTTTGCTCTTTATAGTAATGTTAGCCAGACATTTACAGCCCATTTGTTATGTTAGCCTTAGTAACCCCTGTAAATGGTCATATTAGGCATGTCTAATAGTTCAGCAAATCTTAGATATCCCAGAGAAATTTGGTTTACTATATGTAATCAGTGAATTGGATTTTCAGTATTTCAGCTAATTCAATGATTCCCATTATCTGGGAAATTTGCGAATTTGATGGGAATCCTTTATTTCAGACCTGTTATCAGGAATGTAACAGTCCCTCTGCTGCCACCGCTGCCGCCCTTGTGCCTCAATGCAGTGATTGCACCTGGAAAACCTCTGGAGTAAAAAGCTGTGACTTAATGGGATCTCGGGGGCACTGGGTGCAAACGCTGTGGGACTGAACAAAAGGTGGCACTGCAGGGGGAAGAGCCCTAGTGCCAATCATGTATTGCAATCTTCTGATCTTTAGTTTTAATTCTGACTGGTATAGTCCTCTATGCTTTTGTTCTCCTAACAGACACTTTGCCATTCAAAAAATTCTAATAATAGTGATATTTTGTGGCCCTCTTGTGGCCAGATAAACAAAACATAAAGCCTTATGTTCAGTAAAATCAAATGACGATAGATTTATGTATTAGGTTTTTGCAATATTAAATGAATATTTTCTAACGATTCGTTCACTGGATATATAATCTCAGCACCTTGGAGTGAAAAAGTGTAAATAAACCCTTGTGATTAATAGGACACCTTAAAAATAACCAATTACACCACAAATGACTTTACAATGACTATATATTCAGTCTGTGCTTACATAAATTCAAAATTGTGTCTAGAAAATATGAAATTAAACCTGGGCTTTCCACATTAATATGTATATGACATCATGCCAATGCAAATGGATTTGTTTTTAGATTTATATTTCTATTTGTGATTTCCTCTGGAGATTCTCTCTCTGGTGCCAGTAATTCAGAAACAGTGTTTCTGTGCCTATAGGGCATTTCTGTAATAGACATAGTGTTCTGTGTGGACTGCAAAGATTTTTTAACCACATAATGCATGATTTAAAGGACTTTAGAGTAGAATGTTGTCATATATAGGAAAAAATTATGCAGAGTATGTTAGCGGCTTATACTGGATCTTTGGCCCAGTAGATCTCTGTATTAACACATCAGGGATGGCCCATCACTAAAATGATGCACTTTTCTCACATAGTTTTTGTTTTTTAAACTTTTTTTTTTATTTTCAAAGTAGACAATAACATTAAATCAACATATTAAACATATAAACAAAAACATAACAATAACTTGTCCTCGAAAGTACATTTATACACCCAGAGGTGGCCCTGGCCCTATTGGCGCCCTAAGCAACCCCCCGTCCCGTGCCACTCCCCTGCCCCGCACCACCCCCACTCACCACCAACACCGCCGTCCAGCCGCGGCTCAACTTTAGATCTCCCAATTGGCAGCCGTGGCTGCCAGTTGGGAAATTTAAAGTTGAGCCACGGCTGCATGTAACCTCCCAGCCGGCCGGCACTCTGAAAAAAAAAATGCTAGGGGTGCCCCCCTGGGCAGGTGGCGCCCCTAGCATTTGCCTACTCTGCCTAATGGCAGAGCCGGCACTGTATATACCATCTTTTGCAATCATGGTAATTTTTTAAAAGTAATGTTTGATAATTATGTGACATTAGTTGGCTATTATTTGTACCTTACTCAGCAATAAACTTTAATTAGTTTCAATATTATGAGTGTCTGCATTTACCCATACGTTCCGTACATGACCAAATTTATCAGGACAACCTCTGGATATATATATGTATGTTAATTTTATAATGGGAAGATGCTTCCTTATCATGGCTAACTACAGTAGAAGTCTTGGGAGGGTGATTTATCAGTATGGTTTTCTTAGCAAAATACAGTAGTGTTCTGATCATATTTTTAGTACGGTTTAGTGGTACTATATCATCAATAATTCCCAACAGACAGACTTTGGGATCTAAAATTGTAGGGAAGGTCACTCTGGCCCTTATTCACCAATGTGCGAAGTGAGCCGCGATGTGTTCGACTCACTTCGCACATTGTGTTATGCGCATACTGATGTCCTGTGCGCGGACATCAGCATGCGCATTAAAGGGATTCCCCTCCCGGCGAGAGCACTCGAGTCTCCTCGCCGGGAGGGGAATCCCTTTAATGCGCATGCTGGTGTCCGCGCACAGGACATCAGCATGCGCATAATACAATGTGCGAAGTGAATCGAACACATCGTGGTTCACTTCGCACATTGGTGAATAAGGGCCTCTATCTGTTATTGTTTCCATTATACATTTCTAGAATTTTTGAGTATGTATACATTTTAACATAGTTTTTAATATTTTTTTATAACATATTTTTTATTAGTCACATTGTTTCTATGTTTCATTGTGTAAGGACAGATCGAATTCATAATAATTTTTTTTTTTCTGGTGTTACTTTCATTTTAAGGTTTTGGAATCTTTTGATTTAATTTCTCTTCACTGGCAAACCTTCATGTTTCAGAAATTCTTTATTTAAGAACCTATCCATCTCCCATTGTGCTATCATGGCAACTTACAGGCTTAAGCAATATGCCAAATGTTATTTATGTGGATCCAGAGCCTCCCTTTTTTCTAATTACTTTACTCTACCCTTTTTTCCCTCTCTGTTGTCTTTGTGACCATTCTTCTGAGATCTGCTCCTTTATCATGAGCAGTGTATAGTATTACTCTTCGGGGCGTATGCAGAGCACAAAATTGTTGCAAAAATCACATTTCTATTTAAATTTGAGTGCTGGTTGCTTTGGTAAATCTTATTACTTCACTATGCGATCAGAGTAGTTGACCCTGAGTTGGTGGACATACGTACAAGTGCATTAAGCTCAGTGTTCTAGTTTAACATCAGCTGTAGAAATGCAGGTTTGGTTCGCTACTTAAATTACTTCTAAAGTATAATGCAAACACAAGTATATCTGACATTTAACACATTGCCTGACAATTCTATAGTATGTGAAATTACTATTTTGAGTAATGGTCCTGCCTGTTTGCTCCTTGTGCACCCGACCGTTTTACAGTTGCAAAGGAAGTGTGTGTGTGTGTGTGATGTGTACTGGCCAGTTTTCCATGAAAAGGTAACCTCGCCCAACATGTTTGCCCTACTTACAACTTAGCACCATTGCACAAGTCAGCTTTCCCTCTGTAATCTCCTGTATTCCAAATACTAAACAAATTTCCTGGTGCGGGAGTTTTTCAGGGCTCTGTAATAAATAATCCTGCATCACATGAAACAACTACTTGTGAGAAACACTGCTCACTAAGGTATAGTACTGCATATGTACATATGTACAGATGTAATCTGACTATAGTTCTCCTTAAAGTAGCATTTCTTTAGGTGCTCCTCACACTGCAATATGCAGTTGGGTAAAAACTAATGTTTTTGTGCCTGTGGTTAGCAAACTAGATTGTTAACTACACTATGGCAGGGAGCAATGGGAATTGTTAATTGTTTTGTATAAAACTACTCTGATATGTTAGTTCTGCATAAATAAAGGATAATAATTCCTGCTGACAAAACTGATATTCTATTGCATGTATGTTATATTCTAATATACAAGTGACAATGCTCATTCTACAAAAATTATCTAAACTTCAGGATTCACATAAAACAGAATGGAAAAAGTCATATGAGCTGCATTTGCTACAGAAATACAACTCCCAGCAAACTTCCACCAATGGCAGAATGGCCGTTGTGCCGGCCAGTGGAGCGCTAAAGCCCCATGACTGCCAGTACAATGGCTGGCTTTCAATGGGTTAAACAAGGGGCGCACGCATCGTTTGTGCGCCGGTGCATGCGCCTCTTTGTTAATTGCGCCCAGGGCATCGGCCCACATGGCCCATATGGAGAATCGGCCCTGGCAGAATGGATTCTGGGAATTCTAGTTCCACAATTGCTGGACCATCTTATGATAGTTCTTTATTTTAACCTTAATAGAAAAATTGTTTGTGTTCCATGTTTTAGGCCACTTGAACGATCTGGAGAAGACGTGGACATCATATTTGCCCGACTAAAAGAAGTAAAAGCTTTTGAGAAATTTCATCCAAATCTTCTTCAGCAGATATGTTTTTGTGGATATTATGAAAATTTGGAAAAGGGTGTTACCTGTAAGTCTCTATGAGTGTGTTATTTATATTATCCATAGTTAAATCCATGATGTTTGTTTTTACATTTTGAATGAAAGTACCAGTTTCACAGATATCATACACCTGTGGAACACTATTATAGTGAGCAGGAGTAGGAAGGGATTGTTAGTGGTGTGCCTTAAAGCCACACTGGATGCAAAATTTGGGAATGAGGCTTCCTTTGCACACCACTTATCTACCAACGCCAACACATTGTCACCCCTCCAATTCAGGTGCTTTATTTCACTATCTGCATTCGAGCACTGATTTGAATTAAAAAGATGTTTAAAATCTAAGCACTTTTAGCCACAATGTTTCCACTATAACCATAATATCACTCTAAGCCACAGTGACATCGCTCACACTGTTTTATCACTCTGAGCCACAGTGACATCGCTCGCACTGTTTTTTCACTCTGAGCCACAGTTGCATCACTCGCACTGTTTTATCACTCTGAGCCACAGTTGCATCACTCGCACTGTTTTATCACTCTGAGCCACAGTGACATCGCTCACACTGTTTTATCACTCTGAGCCACAGTTGCATCACTCGCACTGTTTTATCACTCTGAGCC
>WMED01025009.1:0-11110 GCA_019650415.1 Pipa parva | reverse complement strand
TTCCAGCTTCAACTGGCTTCTACATCATCACGCTCATTGCAGGGAGCGTTCTCATTGGCCACATAATGAACCTGATGATGTTTAAGCCATTTTTCACCCAAGGTGAAACAAGTCAGGCTTCTCAGTCAGCCAGCGCTGTGAAGAAGCATCGGGTGCCGGCTAATTACAGCACAGCTCATGTAAGTATTTTAAGACTCCTTTTTTACGTTTTTGCTTTAGTTCATCTTTAATTAAGATCCTGCACTAAAATCTGTTGTCTTGTCTCCTTTTTCTAATACAGCACTGTGGTTTCCAACTTTGAAGATAACATGTTTACTAGTGCCTAACTCTCTAGCTAATTCAAATTAGGATTTTTATTTTTTGGAGTTACTTGTCTTTTATTTAAAGCACCATAAAAAAACAATGGGACTGAGTGAGGTCTGTTTAACAACATGTCTGCCATCAGAAAAGATAAAAACAGAAAGCAATAAAATGAATGAATTCAACATCAAAGTACTGTATTTGATCAACTGCTATGTCAACCCAAACAAAAATTTTAATTTTTTGGATGTTACCGGTACTTTAAAGTTGGCGTCATTTTTTTTAACGGACTTTAAATACAGTTAGTCCTCGGGTTACAACGGTCTCGAGTTACGTCGTTTCGGGGTTACGACGCTTTATACAATGCCATGTTCCGACTTACACGGTTTTGTGATGTAAGTCGAACTGCGTGCAACCATACTGTATGATCCGACTTACATCGAAATTCGGTTTACGCCGCCGCGTAAGAACGGATCAACGACGTAAGTCGAGGACTACCTGTAATACATATTGTCTGAGAGAAAATCCATCTAATGTATATATAAATAAATGTACCTTTTTTTTCATAATTCCTACAGAATAGTTGGAAAGGCAGACAATATGCGTCCGAGTCATAATTTCCACCTTTATTACAATCTCTGTTTTCGCCAATTTTGCGGGGGGTTTTTTTCTTCATTTTTTTTAGCTGAAATCGCTTTTAAATCAACTGAAATTGTTAACGGATATATGAATTAACAAAATACCCATAAACCCAGCATTATAAGATCTGAGGTAAATATACAATGATCTCAATATCTCATCTATTTAAAGAATGAATGTACTATAAATGGATATACTGAAATATACTTTGTGTGTCAGCATATAACATAAAACAAGATCTTCAGAAAGATACAGCGTCGATGGAAGCCAAGCGTAGACTTATGAAACATGATGAGCCCTACCCAGAGAATTATGGGCTAGCAAACAATGTTTGAATGAAATAATCATTTATTTGATTGTTCAGGTGTGCTTGATAACTCTGAAATGTTTGTGATGGAAGTGGTGGATCCTAGAGGATTCATTTCTGATCCCCACCCATTGAGCCAAGGTAGGGCAAAGGTCCCTCACCTGGAGGGGGTCAATTGCTGACCCCCTCCCATGGTCCCCACCCCATCAGCACTATAGGGTTGGGGGTTCTGATGTAATTATGGCCCTACCTAAGTCCCTCACCCCCTACTTAACAATGGGGTGAAGGGGACTGAGGTGAGCCCGCATGACCTTACTAGTAGGGACCCGGTCCGTCACATCACTTGTAAAAGAAAGAAGCAAGCATAAACATTCCTCTAAAATACAAAAGAAACATTAATCAATTAGCACCAAATCTAAACCCAAGCGCTAATTGATTACTTTAAAAAAAAAGCACTATTTTAAAAAACCGCACTAAAAGCTCTAGCACTAAACTGAAAAGCTATTAAAACCAAACTACGGTAAGTACAAATTTAATCAAAACTACACAAAAACTACAAACAAAAAATTCATCAATGAAACTAACAATCTTCTAAATCAAATAAAATAACAATCTAAACCACCAAAGCAACAAATCTAATCTAAACCAAACAAAGTAACTATCTAAACCATCATAAAAAATAAAAACAGTTACAAACACAGCAATCATGTAAAAAAATTAAATTAATAAACAATTAATTACATCAACATTTCAATAAAAGAGCAAAGTAATTTACAATCTACTCACCGCTCCTGAAGTCTTCTCTTCGGGCCCATGAAGTAATCCTGGATGAGCCGATGTTCTCTTCGACGCCCTCGCTCCTCATCTTGATGCACAGTCTTGGTAATCCAAGGGTTTAAATCCAGGGAGTCTTCTGGTCTTAATTTGCAACTGCCGTCAGTGCCCACCATTGAAAATAAAGGTCCATCTACTTTCTTCTCCTTGCTGGTATTGAGGATACTGGTTCTTCAGCTATTTATAGAGGATCCCGAGTTCCTATTTATAGCCCAGGAGCGGACCTGTGAGGAAACTGCTGAAACAGCAACATAGGGTATATAAATCCTTCCAATTTCAGCAGTTCCCACACAGGTCCACTCCTGTGCTATAAATAGGAACCCAGAGACCTCATAAATAGCTGAGGAGCTGGTGAAGATCCACAGTGCAGGCGAGGAAAAGAAAGAAGTTTTAAATCATTTAACCACTTACATGTCATTTAATGATTATTAGCGCTGGCTATATGGGGGTGATACTGGGGGGATGGGGGGTTGATGTTATGATGGTGGTGGGGAAGGTGTGGGGGTCCTATGGACCCACAGTGTAGGGAATCTTAGCACTACAGCAATATCAACAAGTATTGCTGCAGCAATCACATATATGGATTGCTTCAAATTGGTTGAGATCTTAGGGGACTGGTACCTAAAGGTCATTCAATGTCAGAAGGAAGCAGAGCACATACATGAGATTACAGAGGCTGGGGATGGGAAAAATAACTTGTGCGCAGGTGCTACATTAGATATTAGGCAAAAATCAAAATGGCCGGGGTCTGTGGAACCTTTCATGGTACACCTCACAGTATACGTCGCACACACATTTCCTGAATTGGGAGTTTTTCATTGCTGCCTACTCAATCATTCTGCATCACATGAAACAACTACTGGGAAGAAACGCTTCTCACTAAGGTATAGTACTGCATATGTAAAGATGTAATCTGACTATAGTTCCCCTTTAAATAAAAACAAAATTGATAAATAACAGTTATAACTTTTATTTCTTTTGTCAATCAAGGCCAAAGGGAGCCACAACAAGGAGGCTGAAGAGCGGCAGGTTGCCTACCCCTCGTTAAGTTCGACCACTGATACACCATGTGGCGCTTGGATAAAAAAACAAACACAAAACTGTCAATGATTGCCCATTAGTTATTCAGGTTCAGTTGCGTTTCCCTGGGGAGTTTTCATAGTTACCATACAAAACAATGAATAAAGTTCTCCAGCAAACTATATAGTGTGCCCCCTACTCACAGCCGCTGCAACCCTTATTAATAAGTCACTGGGGGTAATTCAGCATAGTCTGAACTTACCCTCTAATCCTTCGCCTCTGCTCGCACAGACTGTTATGTGCTCGCTGATGTGCTGCGCGCGGACATCAGCGAACGCTTTAAAGGGATTCCAGTCTCGGCGAAGCTCGCAAGGCTCAACTCGAGTCGCCTCACGAGACTGGAATCCCTTTAAAGCGTTCGCTGATGTTCACGCGCAGCACATCAGGAGCACATAACAGTCTGTGCGAGCAGAGGCGAAGGATCGGAGGTTAAGTTCGGACTATGCTGAATTACCCCACTGTGTGTTAGCTGACTTAAGGCATAATGGGGTTACTTTTAAGTGAAGAAATGCTGAATAAATAATTATTAATGCTATATATAATTAGTACAGTGTGTATAATTGGTTAATTTACAGGATTTTTTTGTTTTGTTTTGATTTTAAACATACAGTAACACTAGTATTGGGACTTAGTTACTTAGAAACATGTTCATGGGAAGCAGATATTCAAGCAATCTCCCTGCTTCTTTGCAGCTCTGATGCCTGACTTCAAGCTTAGTGTGAGGGGACAGGACTAAAGGAACATTGAGCCTCCTCTATTCAGATCCATCAAATCACAATCTACTAGGGATTCAGACTGGAGGAGCCATGATGTAATGGGCAATTTTTCCATAATGCAACATCTGTTGACAACACTTGGGTTGGTGGTCAGCAGTACTGGTGCATGTAAAGGGAATAAGGGCTTTGGACAGGTTGTGCCCCGTTTTTTTCACACTTGCCTCACATGAAAAAAAACCCCACAAAAACACAAAGCAAACAGAGTGGTGCTTAGACATAGAATTACAAATCTAAAAAAGAAAAGCGCAAAACAACACAAGGCAAAATAGTGCCTTATCAAATATGTATGAGTCAAAAGTAAAGTGTAGAAAAAAACACCATAACTCAAATAGAGTAGTACTTGGCCAGTGATATAAAACAGGCAGAAATACACCTCCAATGTGAATAAATCACTTGTGCGGCAACACGCTAGTTGTGAGAAGGCTCACCAGATGTATTGAATGTATTCAGCCTGAAATAAATCAAATCTTTACAGACATCAAACAAATATGGCTGAACTGTTGGGCTGTCCCAAGATTCCAATAGAGGATCTTATAAAATCAGACTCCAAATGATGCTCATGTCAAAAGAACAGAGGAGTCCAAACACAGTGTTTAACTCGCACGTGTAGTCAGTATTTTCTATCTACAGCGAAGAGATCTCAGCAGCAGCCGCCGATGACTCCTACTTAAAATAAGGTCAGTAATGCCATAGACATAGAATGACTACTTTAATAGAAACATAAACATTTCTTTATGAGTGGAAAACACCTGATTAAACTAGAGATTTCAGCACAGTTCTCAAGGTTTTCTTCAGAAGTATCCATGAAGACAAGCATTTCATCCCAGTTTCAACAAAACACACTCTAGTCTAATAACTTCAACGGCAACCACATCAATCCAGCTGCTCAACGACTTGTGGAACCCAATGTCACGTAGATCCTTGAGAAGGATGCATGTGTCCATGACAACAATAAAAGAAAAATGTCCTCCTATGGAAGGAAGAAATATCTGTATACTGCTAATATGTCTGATTGTGGTGGCTCAGGAAGTCACAATACACCGCTGAGTGGGATTCTATTATAATTCAGGAAATATGGTCACGAGCTAGAGTAGCCAGTCAGTGGATCTCAGCACAAGGAGCAGTACTAAAGGGTCAGTGAGAACAATGCAGAAAAGAGGTGATGACCCCATGGCAACAGCATGCCCACTGTCTGATACATCTGTTCATTAGCCAGGTATTAACCTCATAAAATACAATGTTCGCTTGCTACAAGCCCCCTTCCTGCTCAGCCCGGACGTCAAACTAAAGCATGCGTTGTAAATGAAACACTTCATCTGCATTAGAAAACTGGTGCAGATAACCTGCATTCATTATGTTGGTGTTATTTATATGACAATGTGGGTTGCAACTTTCCTATACAAAAAGATAAAAAGATTCCCCCCCCCCCCAAACCTTGTAGGAGCACCCCAACTTAATTTGCATGGTTTCTCTACCAGGTTGCCTGTACCAGAACGATAAATGGGATATTTAGACAAGACCTAGGACAGGCTGTAGTGGAAGAAGCACCACATGTCTAATTTCATGTTAAGCACCAAAATATTGAAATACTTTATTCTCTACCTCTTGCCACATTATACATGAAAACTGCAATGTGCTAGTTATGGACAAGTCAATACCTGCCTAAAACTATAACTTAAAAGCATAGAAACTGCAGTGGTTTACTGGTAAGACTTTAAAAACACAATCATGGTTAATTACAGCATTTAAATAAAAAAAAACAATCTTCTATGGTGTTTAATTGAAGCTTATGTAATGTAGCCTGATTTCAAGCTGTTAGATTAGTAATACAATTCTAGGCAGTGCTATTCTATTTCACTCACTATAATAAACAGTTCAGCCAAGGATTTGCCAACTCTTACATTTCAGCATTTAGAAGGAAAACTGATTTCCTGGTAGATGTACGAGCCTGGCATGGGCTGGTTTTGTTCAAAAAGTAAAACAAAATAACATGATTTAGAACAGAGCCAATATGTGGTGGAAAATATGGTTCACTCATCTTATGTGCGTAGGTATTTTATTCCACTTATAGGGAAAGGGCATACCCATAATTCAATAGGTTCATACACAAATGCATTTTTCCTTAAAGGAGAACTAAAGCAAAAATATAAAAAATAATTATTAAAATACTTACCTTATACAGAGCCGATTGATTACCATCACAGCATGAGCTGTGCTGTAATTAGCCGGCACCCGATGCTTCCTTCACAGTGCTGGCTGACTGAGAAGCCAGCGTGAAGCTCCTCCCAACTTGTCTCACCCCAAGTGAATAATGGCTTAAACGTCATCAAGTCCATTGCGGGGGGCCAATGAGAACGCTCCCCGCAGTGAACGCGATGTATGAAGCTTCAATTAAATTAAACACCATAGAAGATTGTTTTTTTTGTTTTATTTAAATGCTGTAATTAACCATGATTGTGTTTTTAAAGTCTTACCAGTAAACCACTGCAGTTTCTGTGCTTTTAAGTTATAGTTTTAGGCAGGTATTGACTTGTCCGTAACTAGCACATTGCAGTTTTCATGTATAATGTGGCAAGAGGTAGAGAATAAAGTATTTCAATATTTTGGTGCTTAACATGAAATTAGGCATGTGCGTGCTTCTTCCACTACAGCCTGTCCTAGGTCTTGTCTAAATATCCCAGAAATATCCAACTCATGTTGGACAGTTGGAATCAGTTGTATCTGGTGCAATATCAAATAACTGTCTGGAGTTGCTGGTCATATTTTATCCTTTTATCCTGGCAGTATTTTGTTTTATTTATTTAATGTGCGTCTTTATAAAAACAACAACATATTCCGCAATTAACCTTCACGTTCTGCCCCTGAAGAGCTTACAATTTCCTTTGCCTTTATCATGTAATATCATGTTTATCATGTAATATCATGTTTATCATGTAATATCATGTATACCAGGATGTTCTCCAGGAACATTCCCTCCGCACTTCTAAAACCAAACTGAAGCCCTACCTTTTGGAGCACTAGCACTGATATTTATCACTGATTTTTGTGTATATATATTTTATTTAATACTTTAAATTTATTAAAATCGAAAAGGCTGTTTTCAACTTTTCAACCCCAAAAAAATAGATTTAAAAAGAAAAAAAAATCCAATATCACAATATTGTTAAAATCAACATCGCGATGTCTGTAAAAAAAAAAGTTAGATATCGCGATATCAGTAAAATTTATAGGATATCACAATATCGATATTTTCAATTTTATTAAGATTTCGCCCTTAGGGGGTTATTCACTAAAGTCCAGCGATATTGGATCACAAAGGATCTCCATTGAAAGCAATGTAAAGATATTTATCAATATCGGTACATTTTATTTGGCTCTACATAAATTAAAGGAGACTGAAAATGCAGCAAAATGAAACCAACGTTTAGTAACGCGTAAAAAAAGCGAAAAGGTTTGAATTGTGGCGATGAGGTGGAAATGACCTGGATATGTTTAGGAATGTGGGAGAATATAAAAGCATAATGATGTCCAGAGTAAAATCAAATTCAGGACCACAGCAGTTTAACAACAAAACAGTTACACCCGCTGAACTATCTACTCTCAATGACTAAGGGGCTTATTCGTGTAAATTCAACGGCTGAAGTGAACTCACACCACTTTGCGTTGCTATTCTCCCATTCTCTACACCTTATTCACTAAACAGTGGATTCCATGGTGAAGTAGCCATTTGTTGCATAGTGTGGCGCAGTCAGACAGTAGAAGCCCTGCTTACAAAAGTAATGTAGCCAACACAGACACATTACATGGAAACGATATGTAATATATAATAAAGCCGAGGATATGGATGGGCTATGTCTATTATATCATCTGCTGTTGTCTCATGTCAGGACAGATTTCTTTTTCATTTTACTGACAATTAGACATTTTGTAAATCCTTGTGGAATATTTCTGGGAGGTAAGAAGAATAACTGTAACCAGTTATATATATATATATATATAGATATATATATATATATATATATATATATATATATATATATATATATATACAGTATATATCCCCTCAGATTGCGCACTTACGTGTTTAAAGTGCCCGTCGGTCTGAAAGAACACTTCTACTCCTACACAAATGGGAGCCTCAGGTGTGCAAACAGTGTCTGGGCTGGGAGCTGGGACTTACAGGAGGCAAAGCTATGGAAGATTTCTTACTGTGTCTGTTAAAAACATTTCTCTTCAAGAGAGTAAGAGTAAAGTTAAAGAAAAAGTTATGTTGTGATTGATGCCCCTGCAGAGGATACAGTTTAATTGTTAAACATATCATAGAGTAGACACAGCTTAAGCATGGTCTTCCATTTTCATTAATGTCAACACAAAAAGTCACTTCTGTAACCCATGAGTTGGGAATTGTCTCAGTTATGATAATACAGAAACCCACATCTTTGAAAAATGGCATATTTTGCTACCTGGTTAGGGACAATGAGATTGACGAACCCATTAAAAAAAACAGTAGGATTGTGGGTAGTTGGCTATGTACCTTTAAAAACATCTCTCTTGCTGCCCAAAATCTCTCTAGAATTTCTATCCGCCTCTACATCCTCCAATAATTTTCCCTCAATATTTTCAAAACCCAAAGTCATAAATGACCTCTTGGAGCACTAACACTGGTTTCCATGTATTTTATTCACTTATTTATGCTTAAAGGGGAACTAAAGGTAGAAATCAACTTCATATATTATAAAATATACCTGGCGCTAGCTGGGAAGTCCTAACTTTCATGGGCAATGGAGTAGTTTATCTTGAAGAACAAAGGCAGTTTCATAGCGATCGCCACAGCTATGAAGCTGCGCTCTGGCTCCCCCTCCTGACCGGCATCGGCGGTGCAGAGAGGCATCAACGTTATCACGCCTACTCCAGATATGGGCAGTGATTATTTCATCGCTCAGCACTAGGTGTACTGTGACTGCTGAAATAATAGACATCACATTGTGAATTTCCCCTGAATTTGCAACTTTTAGGATAAGTTTTATTAGTTGCACTGCTCCTACAATGTGAAAATGCAGTTTGTGATGACTGAAGTGTACATCCACTGCTGATAGAGTACAAACAGGAGGAATCAGAAATGATGTAAAATAGTAAAACATAGTTTATATGGCTGAAAAAAGGCACAAGTCCATCCAGTTCAGATCATTTTCCTACAATAAACTCCACAATAAAGGACAAGGCTTGTTACAACACACCTTATACATGTTGTGACGAGCACAGTACTGTCCATCACTGCAAGTTTTCATCCAATCCCCCTTCCCCTGGCCATTGTAAATCACTGATCAATCTTCCAGGAGAGAATACACCCGCATTGAAAGGAGTTGTAAAACTGTTTTCCCCACATGGGAAGACATACGTTGAAGGGCTATTTTTGTGATTGAAGATCACCTTGTGGCAGAATCTTTTTAGCAGGGCAATAACTGAACTGAGTGTTATTTAGTAATAAGCTCAGAGTACTAAATCGAGCAGCTCCCTGTAACCGCGTGTTCCCACTGCAGTCAACACTTACATTGTGTCCCATCCATTATTATTATCTCCAAGATCATATTTTGGCAGATAGTTACATCACATTGTCTTGAGAACTTACACAATTCCAAGTCAGCAGAAACAATAGATTTTCATGGTAACTGTTTTAGACACATTCAAAATTGCTCATTCCCCCTGACATTTTTGACATTAGGACAGCACATTGCAGGCTGTCATTTAGATCCTCAGCCTTTCCTGATTAGCTGCCGGTGGCGAGAAATCAGAGATACGCTTCAGACAGGCGTCCTCAGGGGGAGCAATCAGGGCATCATCCGAGCTAATGTACATATGAATCTTATAGAAAAATATGTCACTGGTCACTTTATTTTGTGTTGTTTCCCTTTAAACAAACATTTCATCGTCATGTAACCAAGTGACTTTCTTAACTGGTTTAAATATAAAAATAACTTTTCTACTTCCAGAAAACATTGCAAATCCACAAAAAAAAGAGGAACCCTATAGAAAGTACAAAGTTGAATCACTCAGGGTTTACACTTTGGTGCATTAGGCCAGTGCGTGTCTAGTAATAATCATGTCCATGATGTGTTATTCTGTTATTAGAGAATGATAACGTACATACTGTGGTGTTAATTACCTTCCTTTAGTCGTGGCAAATTGGCCATGGGCGCGACTTAGTAAGAGGGCACAGACAGAGGCGGCCCTGGCCCTATTGGCGCCCTAGACAATACCCCACCCAGTGCCCCCCTGCCCCGTGACACCCTCCCTGCCCTCGCCGCCCCAACTCACCTCCAACACCGCCGTCCAGCCGCAGCTCAACTTTAGATCTCCCAATTGGCAGCTGCGGCTGTACTTCACATCTCCCGACAAGCAGCCGTGGCTGCAAATTGAGTTGAGTTGCGGCTGGACGTAACCTCTCCCAGCCGGCATTCTGTAATAAAAAAAAATGCTAGTGCGCCCCCCTGGGCAGGCGTGTCTATACTGCCTAATGGCAGAGCCGGCATTGGGCACAAACACGGGGCATAAACACTTATTTTTATTCATCTTGCAATTAAGGCCTGCAGAATGTTTTCAGTTTGGGCAACAGATGACACAAAAGCACATTTGCATTAAATCCGCAAGTTTTTGTAAACTTAAACCCCTTGACTGCTAATGGAAGTTGTATGCCTGCGCTTGTGCCAGTGCCTATGCGTGTGCCAGTGCTTGGGCCGATAGCAAATTTGATCGTCAGGACTGCAACAGAACGTTTGCTACCACTGCACAAGCTGACTGCACTCCTTACAAAGTCTCACATTCACTTCATCAGAACCCAAATAACACTTGCTTTGCTCTTCTTGTGAGTAAACTAGCGCGTGTATTAAGCATCCAACGCAAACAAACAAAGATAAGCGTAAATGGGCGCAAGAGCTAAAGTGGAACCAGGCATGCAATTTGGGTGGCCATGTTAAGAAAATGGTGAAAAAAAATATAATTTCTAAGATCTTCAAAATCACATTGTCTTATTATTCTCGTCCAAAAGATGAATCACCAAAGGAATTTTTTATGGCGCTGACATGTTATAGAATTGTATGTATTCATTTATATAGCGCTGATATATTACACAGCGCTTTACACAGATTCAGGGGGTAATTCAGCAATGTGCGAAGTG
>WMED01025007.1:0-11110 GCA_019650415.1 Pipa parva | reverse complement strand
TGTGCGAAGTGAGCCGAACGCTTCGCGGCTCACTTCGCACAATGGTGAATTAGGGCCTAGGTCTTGGACTCACTGGGCTGAGGGCTCTAAAATGGACACTGCTGGTGGGATCGAGGCCCTAAACAATGTTTGTGTGCAGTCTTCAGAGGGGGGGCTCTGGAGTGTGGGAGTAGTGTTTTATTCCTTGTATTATCTCTATTGCTTTGTATTCGATAAAGGGTGTCAGAGCCAGAAACATATCATGGATCACTAATAAAAGGTAGAACGTCGACCACTGCATTTTGACCAGAGGCTAACTAATTTGTCCTCCTCTATTTGGATTAACGTGACAATTATTCAGATACAGAACTTGAGGCATTTTTCATTATTTGGTTTTACTGTTCTTTTAAATCTTTGGTTTTTGTTTTCATCTGAATAATCTATACAGAAAGAATTTGCATAGCGATGCTCTTGGATAGGATTGTGTATAGATTAGATTTAAGATAGCGGTGGTGGGGGGGGGGCATGTTAATTAACAATGAAACATCTTTAAAAGAGGAATCAGTTTTTCTAAGGCTGAGTTTTAGAATGTTAGAAACTGTGGGACTTCATACAAGGTAATACAAATCTTGCAAATACAATGAGAGCGTGCACTCCATAAAACATAACGTTTATTTCAAAGTTGCAGTAAAATCATCCATAGGAAGAAAAAATGTGGTTTTAAAATCAATCAATACATCTGGGCACCTCCTTGACGCGTTTCGCGGCTCAGCGCTTAGTCATAAGTGAGGTTTGTTACAAAAAACAAGATTTATATAGTAAAGATAAAAGTGAACTCACCTGGTCAGTCAGAGGGTGGGCAGTGGCAGTATTCATATGTGGAGTGCACGCTCTCATCGTATTTGCAATTTTATGGCACTGGCAGAGTGCACCCAGGTAGCTTATACTTGCTACACATGTAGGGATTGAGCTGGTCTAACTGCACAACCTAATACAAATCTTGGCTAAATTTCCTTGGTTATGAGTCAAGATAATATTAATTAACTGGTATATAACCAGGCTTTGCTTTACTATTGATTTCATTTTTATGTTAATTACAATTTTTTTTTCCTAATGCTCCAATATAAAATGAAAACATTGGACAAAACAATTTCATTATAGTAAAAATCCGTTGCGTTATTGACTTTGGAGCTCGGACTGATTTAACTCTGTTATAGACGTTCATTATTAGTAATACGAAAGTAATCTCCTCTGGATTTACTGCATAAAACATGACATTTACTTCCACCAGATTCCAGCTGAAATTGCATGTTTTGTAACTTAAGTGAATTATTAGTACATGATGGGGTGATGTAAATAATCACTCGGTGGTAAAAAGCCTAGCTAAGATTACCCCAGTGTAAAACACAGGCGAAACGGAAATTAATAATATTTAATGTTCGGGAGGTGACAAGTGATATGTACTCCTCGATTCACCATGGATCCCATCAGGGAATTCTAGTTTATGCTTCAGGAAAACCTTTGCGTTGGACAGACACAAGGATAAAGGTTCATAGATGTATAGGCATAAATAGAGGGGTATAAAATTAAAAATTATTTTATTAAAAACGTAGAAAATAATGTTTTTTTTTCCATTTCTGTGAATTAAATGTCAACAAAATTTGAGCTGTTATTTTCATCCTTCTAAATATGAAAGGAGCACTGAACCCTCTAAATTAATGTGTATAAAATATATGATTATGCTGTGTTATCCTTGTTCATACCATAACAGAAATAGTTTATAAATATTTGACATTTTAGACAATATCGTTAATAAGGCACTTTCATTTCCTAGTTTATCATCGACTGTACTAGTTAGAATGTTCATTGTGCTTGCAGCTGATTGGACAGGCCCAAATGCAATGCTCAATCAGATGTGAGCCAGGGAACTGGGGAAAAGGAGCATACTAACTAATATAAAATGGAATACAATAGGAATTTATAACTGTATTTTCAATTTAAAAACTTTTTAACTTGTAACGAAGAGCTTACAACTATCAAATTTAACTTAGTGTGTTTATAAACCTTGATCATAATATAGTGAAGCAATACATCGGTATGGTAAACGTGGGAAAACACAGCTGAAACAATGTCCAAGGGGGTGTATTTATTAATACTAAAAAATTAATTAATGCTAAAAAAAACTTGCTGTTTTAACTATTTTCACCAATCTTGATGATTTATCCAATGAAAGCTTTTGGAAAATTCAATTTTTTTATTTCTTTTTAGAAAAATAAAAAGTCGCAGTTTGTTGTTTTTTGGGTGAAATTTTTCATTTGTGTTTCAGGTGAAAACAAAAAAACCACCTTAAACCCAGGTAAACATGCTCCTAACACATAATACCATTCTCACTTGGGTTTAACAAAAAAAATGCATCTTCGTTCATTCCATCAGAAAAATCACAAAATACGGCCATGTGACTAGAGACTCATGGGCCCTGGAGCCAAATGTAGGCCTCCCATCCCTCAAATGTTGACCATTGTCTTATTCTTACAGTACAGGGTACAACTTTAGTACAGCATCCACATAATATCATATTCACACTTCCCATCTAGATGCGCATCTCCATCTGTTTTCATACAAAATGGTACTGGATCTCCACTGCCTCCATATATAAGAAAGGGCTTACTACTTTAGTCTCCCTGCACTGAGAACATATGGGGAGGAATTAGTGAAGTGGTTTGAATCCTTGTACAGGGGAATGCCTGATGGAAAAGAGTGGAATAGGGGAGTTCATGAATATAAATATAGGGTATAGAAGAACACTTCCTTTTCATTTGATCTTGGATGGAGCTGGGTAGGTAATGTATGAGTAGGGAAAGTCATAAACCTATTTAATCATGCCCGAATTCTTTTCTCAACCCCTCCATGCAGCTGATATGGCTTTCTAAAGAAGTTATAACTAATGATTGCATAGGGAAGCTTTTTTTTGCAAGACTGGATGGATACAGTATATGCAAGGAGGTATCAGTGGGACTTTGGGTGGAGGATGCCATGCCTATGTTTCAGGGGAGGATGTCCCCTGCGTTTGACATTGTACATTGTGTTATCTTTTAACTCTGTGGTGGAAGATATTTGTTAGAAGATATTTTTGGAGAAGCTCTCAGGGCAGGGACATAAGTATTAAAGTCACAGTTGTTCCAGCAGTTACTGGGTCTCTATCTCCTAGAGACCTGGCTGCTTTGCCAGGCTGCTGCCCCCTTTGATCGATCTTTACTGAGAAAAACTTTTCAATCTGATTTCTCGATGGAAAGGTACCCATACAACTAATGTAAAGTGTAACTACCTTTTCATTGAAAAATCCAATTGAAAACTTCGATTGAAAAGTTTCTATTGGTAAAAATCAATCGAAAAATATTTATAGATTTTTACTAATCAAACAGCCGAGATCTCGCAGGATAAACTCGAAAGGGACGAAATAGTCTTTTCCAATTTTAATAACTATCGCCCTAAGTCACCGGGAGGGGGGGGAGAGGGGGGAGGTTTGCCTGATGCAGGGTTTTTTTTTTTTTGCACTGTGGATCGCTGCACATTTTTCCACCATTGTCACAAAGCCCAGGGGATGTTACAGTCACTTCACCCCAGTTGATATGTCCCCGACAAAACTAATTAGTAATCCAAGAAAAACGCTGAAAGATCAATATCAAAATTAAAACAGGGATAGAAGAAGGTTACCTAGAGCAAAACTTTTAAATAAATACAGGAGGAAATTTATGTCTAAATATAGACGAAGACACCAGAGAAAAGCAACATTACATAAATGGCAAAGCCCTTAACTCTCGTTGCTGACTGTAGGCAGTTCAGTCTTCACACATATGCCAAGGCATTAGGCACACTTTATTTTTTTAAATCATAATTCTGGTTGAAGAGTGATGTAATTCCATGTTTAATTTCTAATAAGTCATTGGGGGAGAAGTGTAATTAATCACTAAACAATGAGCACTTGTCACCATCTCTATAGCAAGACATTGTTTAATGATGTTTTTAACTATTTTTAAAATATAAAAATATAAAAGATTTTTACAGCTATGATTTTCTCTCTTTTTGAGTAACTGACGAAAAATAATAATCGACTTTGCTAAAATGTTAAACTACTCACTAATTTGAGTATGTAAAAGAAAAATATTTTGAGGACCAAATGCATGCCAAAAAATAAGATTGACGTGAACTGTAATACCATGTTTTTCTCAAAATAAGACAGTGTTTTATATACATTTTCAAAAAAGTGCGACTGCGACAATTTTCCCATTTATAACTTGGCCTTATTTTTGGAGTTGGGCTTATTTTTGGCAAAACACGGTAGTTGAGAGAAATTGTATGAAAATGACCTGATCCAAAAATGTTATTATTTCGATTTTTCATGGAAAAAATCTTCAAACTGTTTACCTTTAAACATCTCAGTTGTTATGGTCCATTGGCATCTCCAACCTCTGAAGCATGATGAAATCCAACATGCTCTCCAAACGGAGGGGGGGTACTTAATAAACCAAGAATTATAAAATGTATACATAGAAACTTTTTTGGAGTTCTGCTAACTAATTGCAACAGTGGAAAATTTTGTGCAGAAAGGGGAAACATTTCTATCCCCCTCTACCCCACTGTACAATAGAGATAGGTCCACACTCATGGTAATGAGGTTTATTATAGCCTATGGAGCAAAACAAGCCTTTGTGACTTATCTCATAGTTAACAATAGATAATATATTTTTTTTAAGCTCAACAACAAAATAACCAGTGAGTTCTTGGCTGAGGATTAGGGAGAGAAACCAAATATATTCTATATGAAAATAAAAAAAACATTTTTGAAGTATATTTAAAAAAATGATCTGTAGAGCACTAATGTCATTTTAAGCCAAACTTCTCGGGAACTTTGAGATCCTCTCTAATTTTCATAGAGTATTTCTTTATTTTTTTTCAATCTTTTATAAAACTGTTATACAAAAATGATAAAAAAATTTAAAGCATATTAAGAAAATACTCTATAATGGTGCACTGAGGACATCTAAAACCCAATGTATTAGGTATTTTGAGGTCCTCTTCAAATTAACATACATACTATGTTGTCTGGCATATGTAATTGATTATAATCCTCTTTAAATGATCATTAGCAATCCTTTTTAAAATAAGATACATTGTGTATTGTCTATTTTTTTTTCTATCATAGTGTGTATATTAAATTCCATTTACCATATATTGATAAGAGAGTAGAATGTATATAATATTAAGAAATAAAGAGGTTGATGACATTTGTTTTAGACAACTAAATTCATGAAGGTAATAAGGAACTTTCTGTTACAGAGAAGGACGAGGCACACTGAGAAATTGTTTTTACTGGAGAACAAGGCTTCTGTGAGCACACATAATGACTTCACACAAACAAATTCAAGGCCAAGTCCCTTTGTAGAACATTTCACATAACGTCTCTACAAAAGGGTTGAATGATTAAATAGAAGGAGGCAGCTACAGTAAGGAAGGGCGTTTCGATGGCAGTGTGACTAATTAATTGCCGAACAAGGCCGTGTGTGTATCTACTCTACATATCATCAGATATATTTTCAACAAAGAATGAAGGTAAACTGTTGATCCAGGCAAAAGAACAAATTTAATTTTGGAGAATTACGCTTGAAAATGGAAAAATTTGTTTCAGTAGGGTTTTGTGTACCTTCCCAGTTTATCAAATGCGAAGGGAATTGGCACATGGTAATGTTGATGGATAATGTCTGGGTGATCTCATGGACATTGTCCTACCCACTCACACAATGTTATGCAGAAGTGAAGCAGATCAGATAGCAAAATCAACTTTGAGGTCTTGACTGTGCAGACTTTTGTGCCAAAGCTGATGTGACTATTTCAAAATGCGTCCAAATTTCAAGTGAGATTATCAGCCCACGGTGTTCTTGACCAATGGAGCAATGTGTTCCAAACTGGAATGAGCCGTAATGCATTTAACAGCATTTCTCTTCGAAATGGAATGCATTAGGCGTCATGTGAAAAGTAGTGATGATTTTGAAAGACAAAGGCATCATTTATGATTTATCAGGGAACTGTATTTCATTTTAAGTGCTGTGTGTTAACCAAATCACATAACAAATGTTTCAAAATATTAATCAGCTGAAGTGCATTTGACATAATAGTGGGTGCACGGTTGATTTAATCTGAGCAACATTTTTATATAAAACATAAATTATTAAACAAACGTAACAACTGTTACAACAACTGCTCTGGATGGAAATCACGCCAGTGACTGTTTCATAAGAAAAATAAGGATAACCCATAATTCGCACATATCATTAGCAGACATTTGACTTTAGTTACTGATTACATAGTTACATAGTAGGGTTGAAAAGAAAAAAAAAGGTACGGTAGGTCCGTTAAGTTGTACCTATTTCAACATTAAATTGCTCTTACTTTACCATTTTTGGTGCAGAAGAAGTGAAAAAATACATAAAAATCTTTGGCCAGATTTTCTCTAAATTGTGAAAAATTCCTTCCTGACCCAGCTTGGATTGGACTTGATCAACATGATACTAAATATTCCATTAATTTAAATAATGTCCTTTAAAATAACTATCCAAATCTACTTTAGCGCAATTCAGAGATGTTGCTCGAACTGTTTCCAGTGGAAGATAATTCACCGATCTCGCAGTGTTAATAGTACAATAATATAATAATATAATAGTATAATAGCGTTTCACGGCTGAATATTATACATTTTTCTTTCTGGGCTCAGTGGGAATCCAGGTGTTTTTTTGTGTTGTCATTAAAGTGAACAGCTTATCAAAATTGCTTTTATAAGGACCGATTATATATTTATCATTGTTCATATACCCCTTTCACCGAAGGCTGAACAGGTTTAATTATAAATCTCTCCTATATAACTAAGGTCCGGAATCCATTCCCCTTATCATTTTTGTTGTCCCTTCACTGTACCTTTTCACAGCAGCCAAATTCCTGATATAAATTTCCCAATAAAAAAAACATTTAAAGAAACAGCATAGCCAAAATTAAAAAAAAAATACATTTAATTAATTATGTTAATTTTACTAAATGAATTTTATTATAGATTTTAAAAAAAATTCTTACTTGTAAAGAAGTGTTGTACAGCACTGTGTTGTAGAATCCATCTTCATTCTCTGCTGGCGACTCTATGACATCCCAAGTCTGCAGATTTCCTCTGAGAAGCGCAGCCCTCTCCAGACACGCTGACAGTGAAGCCCCACACTGCCATTGCCTATGTCACATGGAAGAGCGTGCACGTCATCAACGTGCTTCTCAGAGGGGATCTACAGACTTGGGACGCCGTAGAATCACCAGCCGAGAATGAAGATGGAGTCAACAACTGGGAAGTGCTGTACAGCTTTTATTTACAGGTAAGAAATTTTTTAAAATCCATAATAAAATACATTCATTAAAATTTAGTAAGTAACATAAATAATGATTTTTTTTTAAATTTTGGCCATACTGTTTCTTTAAATGCATTTTAAATTGTTTCAAATAGAAGATTTACTAAGATCTTGCAAATATTTACAGAAAAGAGCATTTCACGCATCTGCTAATTTGGTCTCTTAGTTTTAACCAAATATAAAAGGTATCTTCACAGCTGTCAAGAATGGTTGCTGATCTTTGAGAGTGAATAGGTGTAAGCACTGGATATAAAGCGTTTTTTTTTTTATTTATGTCAATCCAATTTTCCCATAACAGGAGATCGTACCATCGTACCATGTCACTTTCTGGTCCAATACTTGTATATATGAAAAGTTAACGCCTACACTTAAATTTTGGGCAAAATGTATTAAACTCAGAAAGGCCGATGCAAGTCTTTTCGAGTTTACTGAGCAAAATCTCTCATTGTTCAATTTTTTCAATTTTTCGAGATTGAGTTTTTCTATCTCGATTTTTCCAAATTTTCAATGAAAAGGTAGACCTTGAAATCTTGAGTGGTCTTTCTAAGTTTAATAAATTTCACTAGGGGCTTGCTAGACCACCATGTTGTGTTGATTGTTTATTTCCCATCATTCCAAAAAGAAAGAAAGCTTCTGTAGATTTTGGGTTTCTATTCAACTGGAATAGTTCTTATTTTATATCATTCTTATTATTAGAATTATTATTATACTTGTGACTGCATTTATCTTCCTAGTCTGTTCGATTCATTGTTCCTTTTATATTTGTTTCAAACGCTTTTTACGATAAAGATCTGAAGAGGTCTTTATTGCAACCGTGCACTTTCACACTTACATTAGTAAATTTGATTTGAACCTCGGTACAGTTTAGGTGTAGTGGTTTTTATCTAGATTTTTGTCAATTTTTACAGGATCAAAAACAACTTTTCTATGTAAAAATTTACTTAAAAAAGTGATTGTCTAAAACAGCATTTTTAAATATTAGCATAATAAAATATATACTGTTTTTCCAGCAGTGATAACTTTCCTTCTTTGAATGAAAGTGTAACGGCGCTCATTAGAAGAAAATGAATGGTAGATAATTGTACTAATATATAACAAAATAAATACAAAATCAAAAGTATGAACATGGTAAGTCTCACTGGGTAATTCAGCAATGTGCGAAGTGAGCTCCGGATCCTTCCGCTCACTTCGCACATGCTGTTATGCGCTCGCTGATGTCCTGCACGCGGACATCAGCGAACGCTTTAAAGGGATTCCAGTCTCGGCGAAGCGACTCGAGTAGTCTCGCCGAGACTGGAATCCCTTTAAAGTGTTCGCTGACGTCCGCATGCGGGACATCAGCGAGCGCATAACAGCATGTGCGAAGTGATGCGAAGGATCCGGAGATCACTTTGCACATTGCTGAATTACCCCCTGTAGTGTTTATTCCCCCAGTTTATTCCAATATACAGATAAGTAAGTTCTGAAAGGGTAAAATATTCCTTACCAAATCAAATTAGAAAACACTAACGCTTTTATTCATAAATAAAGACATATTCCTTTTAAGAAAGTTTTAACTAGTTCCATATTTAACCTGAAATTAAACACTTACATTTAGAACGTTGCCATTAGAATTCATATTTCATGAATAATTTTAGATTAATACTTTTCTTGGCTGAAGAACTGCACATAAATGGAGAATAATTAAGCACTAAAAACTGGTAAAAAGTAGACGTTCGTTGTTTTTGTGAAGGCTTTAAATTAATGGTCCATTTTCTCATCATAGATATCTCTTGCATCTTACTATGTAAGGTGACAATTAGTAGCTGATATGTGTGTAGGGGGCTATGATCAAGAAACAACATTTTGACAGGATGAAAATATTAAAATAGTAAGAAATATTGGTAGAGTTCAGATCAGGGACAATATAGTGCTATTATCAGTATTTAAGGGGTTCCTCACTTTGGAATGAAATTTTAGAATGTTGTAGATTGTGGTATTTTAGGAAAGTTTGCAACAGATCTTACATTTTTTTTTACAGTTTTTTGCAGTTTTTGAATGATTGACCTATTTTTGTGCAGAATCTTTCCATCTTGTTTAGATTTTTATTCTACTTTACATTTAAATGGTCTTCTGGATCCGTTCATTACACTGAAGTATAAAGTGTATTATTATAAAAAAGATGAATAATGAAAAAAAAAATTGTAAAAAAATGCAAGCGTCAAATGAACTGATTTTCTGTTTACCAGGGAAGCCAAAACAAATCAAAATAAAAAGTAAAAAAACCAAAGATCTACGTCAACCCTATCATATTATTAAACAGATTAAACACGAATTTTTAGGTGAACAAACCTTTGTTTAAAATAGAATTTCAGTATTTACCAATTGACATGAAGTTTGTATGTTGTTCCCATACTTGTTTCCTCCCACAATCCAAAAAGCATACTACTGTGTGTAAATGAACAGGGTAATTAGATTGCAAGCTCCATGGGGCAGAGAATGATAAATTTCTGTAAAGTGTTGTGTAATATATCAGTGCTATATATATGAATAAGTACAACTATAAATTTCCCCATAGAGAGGTGACAAAGGAATTTGCATCTGTTGGAGCACAGCAACATGAAGCAATGGGAATTCTCTAAGCCTGGCAAGTTTTCACTTTAATAAATAACCCTCACTTAATCTCAGCTTCCAATAATTGTGAACGATTACTACAAAAATATTACATTTAATTATAAAAACACATTTACAGTTACGGGTTTAAATAACACAACTTTAAGAAAATAGAGACATTCCCAAAAAGATTAGTCATTGCTTCTCCACCTAGTGTCTCTTCTGGCCTCTCTCACACTTTGGACACTCACATAGGCACTACATAGCTCCCACTCCATCCCATTGCAGCTATCTACACACACTTCCTGTTTCAGGGCATTTTATCTCCTCTCTCTAGGGTACTACTTCTCCCCCCAAACTGGGGATACTTACCATATTCCCTGGTGAGCCCTCCCACCTATCCATCATTACATGGCGCTGCTCTACCACTCAACCTTAGGTAACATTACTCAAGTCCACAGATCCCTAATACGCTTCGCATTTTAACTAGTAAGGGGGTAACACATTTTCCTTACCCCCTTACATAAGTTCAATGGGGCAGGGACTGAAGAGAGTGATGAATCTCTGTAATGCGCTGCATAATATATCAGTGCTATATTAATGAATAAATACAATGCATCCGAGAGTCATAAATACTAGATATTTGGGACTCTCTATTGGCCACTTCTTTATTTTCTGCCTCTTGCAGGTACTACTGTTGCGTTATCCGTTTTTATCGCTAATGAAATTTGAAATAAAAATAATCAGTAGCGTTATAAGGGCTGTCTGCCAGATTTTAATAAAAGGATACAGAGACGATCATCGCTGACCTTCCTACTTCAGTTAAATAACATGTATCGCTTTTACAAAACAGATTTCATGGAGAGAGAGGGTTTTAGGTAATAATTTACACAAAATGTAAAGAAAAAAAAAAGAAAAAATCTTATTTTTGGGGGGCATTTTACAGTTGGCCTTAGGCAATTGCCTTTTGGGTCTAGTGGACAAGCTAGATATATAATAGTAGAGATGATTCAAAATCATCATTCCTTTTTACAAAGCCTAAAATCAGAAAAGTTGGCACGTTGTGTAAATCGTAAATAAAAACAGAATACAATGAC
>WMED01025006.1:0-11111 GCA_019650415.1 Pipa parva | reverse complement strand
AATGCTTTAACATGTGAAGGTTTCTAAACCAAACCGATGACAAATGACTCAGATTGTTGAATGACAAATCCAAGACTTCAAGACTTTTAAGTGACTGAAATGCATCACCGTCCACTGTATGTATTTCATTATACTGCAGTAGAAGTGATTTCAAGTTTTCGTAATGTATCAGGTCAGTTTCAGTGACAGTCTGTATAGCATTACTAGAGAGATTTAATCCCCTTACATCCTTTGGCAGTCTGGTTGGAAATTTGTCCCAGTGCATTGAAGAACAGTCACAGAACTCTCTGTAGTCACATGGGCAGTCTGAGTCTCCTTCTGAATATACTGGGAATACCAGTGAGTAGATAATGCAGCAAATGTAGATAAATTGCATCATACTATGTACTCACCTAAAAACAGAAATAGAAATCAATGTTAATTCCTTTTAAATGATTTTAAGCACAATCAGATATAAAAAATATCCTGAACGTAAAAGGCACAAAAAATCTCTCATTGGCATACCTGAGTCATTCAGAGGACTGTTTTGCCACATTAAACATAATTGTTGCTGTACATATATAGGCCAATCTTTTATTAAGCAGAGACAACTGCCTGTTTCCGCCTGGCTGCTCACCCTTTCCTTGCTTATCCACTCTTGCCTGCCCCACTGCTCTTCCTGTTCTGCTCAATTATGCCTGCCTGCACAGATGAGGAAGTGTGCCCTTGTGATGTGTAACACAAGAAAGCACTTCTGTACAGAGAAAATTATAAATACATGAAATAGCCTTCCATCTAATCCTTTACTTCAAATACAAAAAGGACATACAAAGGAATTGTAATAATCCAAAACAGTTATTTCTTTGTATGTTACAATATGTTATTAACTTGTATGGATTCATAGAGGTTAACTTTTTCATAAGCATCTTACAGCATTAGGTAATAATAATAATTGGTGCCAACATTGTGACAGATTGCAAGCACCCACACCAGTAAATCAGCTTTCTCCAATAAATAAATAAGGCCCATTTGTGTGTTAGAGGATGCCATATAGGACTAAGAACAGTTTTGCATGGGTAGATCTGTCTCCAGAGTGTAAGTAAGCAATGTAACATTGGATATACCTAATATTGTGGTGTCTTAACCTTTTTTTTTACATTTTAGATCAGGATGTAGATCGTGAATAAGATCCAAAGACTAAGGATGAGATGACATCTACTGCAGCGCAACACCAAATAATGCTTGTGCTTAACTCTTCCACAAACATAATTTTAAATAAATACAAGATTATTTATCTCCATTTAGTGACTACAGGTAGTATAAAAGGCATTTTTTTCGCACAAGAATGCTGTTGAATGTCGATCTTATTGTAACGCCAATCAATTGTTTGACACATTGCTCAGCAATCTGCACATCAGTGAACCAGTGAACCAGGCACACCCCATGCGCACGCCTATTGATTCCTGTAATGGTACGGGTAGTGTGTCATTACTATATTGCTTTTAATAGTGATGGTATTTACCCAAGGCTTTTCTTTACACTACCGCTGTGATCTGACATGTAATCAAAGTCACAGTAATGCTATATGTACTTGTAGAAGGCACACAGTAGTTATAATTCTACTTGCTACATGACAAATAAAGGATTAAAATTCCATGTAGAAGATATGGACTTTACTGCTATATGAAGCACAGTCTCTCTGACACCCCCACCTTAGAAAAGTTTTCCTTAAGCTTTTAGGTTTAATGCAGAAGTTGCTTGGTTTCATGTCTTGTTGCACATTGACCACAAGTATATTCTGAGAATCTTAAATAACAAACTAGAGAATGAATACTTTTGTACTTGATACCAACTCTGACAGGCGAAATTTAAGTTAAATTCCGATCGCATGATCGGAATTTCAATAGATTCCGATCGCACAATCAGAAATCGATCGAAATTCCGATCGTGCGATCAGGAATCGTTTGAAATTCCGATCGTGCGATGGGAATCTATCGAAATTTCAATCGTGCGATGGGAATCTATCGGAATTCTGATCGTGCAATAAAAATTCCGCATTTAATAAATTTCGTCCTTGCAAATGTATGTTATTGATCACATGTTAAATGGGGGAGAGGCCTGGTACATATGGGTTGAGATATTGTTAGGGTATAGGAGCTAGGGGAAACAGATCTCATAAGAATTAATGGAGGGAAAAGTGAGAGAACAATTAAAAGCAAGAAGTTAATTGATTTATACTTTTTAGCATTTAGGGAGTTAAAGTCTGAATTGTTGCGTATAGGTGTGAATTCGCCAGGTAAAGACAGTCGCAATAGACTGCTAGTGTCGCAGTCATGTCTTTAGAATGAGAACATTGTCGCAGTCGCATCTTTATAATGAGAATATTGTTGCAGTCGTGACTTTATTATGGGAAAATTGTCACAATGTTAACTGTAAAAAATTGTCACAACTTTACAATGGGGAAATTGTTGTGGATTTGCTATGGGAATCCGCTGTTTGCGAATTTGTCCCTTAGTGAATAACCCCCTTAAACGTTTAGAAAGAGAGAAAGTGAAATGTCATGTGAACTAGGTGGCAAAAGTGTCAAGTTAAATGGTCACAGCTTTAAATGTATTGACTATTTTGGAAATGATGGTAGTTGAAGACAGTTTGCAGTTTTTCTTTTTTGAATTTTTGAAAGTATTATACGTTAACTTTTTCATGTTTGTGTTTAATTGTTCATATTTACATTTAAATAGTCTTTTAGTTGCTATGATAAATTAGCCTAGTAACCTGTCACAGCATTACTACAGAGAAGAATGAATGTACAGGATCAGTTAGTCAATAGAAGTACCTGTGCACGTGCACACAGGATCATGCAAAGAGCTCTGTAAGTTTGCAACTATCTTAGATGCCTAAATTGGTCACGTAGTTTCCACTTCCCAAATTTTTGCCAATAAGCAAACATGGGGAAGTGGTGAACAGATGTGAATTCACAGCTCTATGTGACTGTTCGGACTTAAATCAATAAGGCCTTGAGTTATAATGGATGTCACTGATGCCTTCTACCTGTGTACCTGACCAGGAGGCAGATGTCCTCCCATCTGAGTGGCCTATAGCTACATGCCTCTTGTGCATATAGGGAAATCATGCACTGCGATTGAGTGAACTGTCTACCTTACTCCAAAACGAAACCCTGTTTTGAACCCCCTAATTTCAAACTTTAACATATAACGAATACCTGAATTCCTCTCATATTTGTAGTCAAAGCAACACAAAGAGGTCTGTAACTTAGTATCCATTGTAAGCTATTGAATTGGCCCCATATTTGCCACAACAGAAAATACAGATTTTTGTTAAATAAGCCGAGATGGGGAAATGGCAGAAATTCATATTTTTATTCAAGATATTACATCATTTTCAGTGCATTTTATAATTGATTCATATGTAAAACAATGTTATTTTTCTGAAGATAAATAAATCTAAGTAAAAGTTCTTTTTCTTTTGTTCATTCTTCTTTTTGTTTCTCTTTCCCATTGTTCCAGCCAGATAATTCAGACTATTGTACCTATAGATTTAGTTTTCAACAAAACAAAAAGAGGTTTCTACCTCCTCTACCTTTTTTAATAAAAATGAACAGATAACATCTTCCTTCTCTGAAGAGGAATAAGAAAAAAACGATAGTATTTTTGAGAAGGGGCTGGTGTCTATGATTATAGGAAGTATATGGTGTCTTTGTATAATAGGAAGACGAAGAATAGTTACGTAAATGTGAATGGGTATTTCTTCCTCTTTATCCTCTTTCCCATTCTCTCCTTCTTTGTTGTCGGGTTCCACATGACTTTCACATCTTTTATATCCTCAACTATGTAATCAAAAATTTCCTAGATGCTTCCACTTACCCTCTAGAGCCTGGATTAGATAAGGGTTTGTGAATCTGAATCTGTTTAAAACTAGCTTTTATATATCAGTAGGAAATGATTTGATTATTTTCTCCCATTTTTGGATGAATTTCCTGACTTTTTTAATCTTGAATTGTATCTACATCCCAATTTTCTAGGAATATTTGTTGTCTGATAACTTCTGTTAGCAGTGATGTTGAGGGAAGAAAAGGTTTAACCCAATTAATCAATATTGATTTTCTTGCCAAGAGCAGTAGCATCCCTAGTCCATCAGGTGTTTTGTATTTTCAAAGTTTTTTGGTCATGCAGGCCTGATAAAAGTCTATAACAATTTTTAAGTCTAGGGTTTTTGCTATGTAGTTTTCAACTTTTCTTCAGTATCTACATATTTTATGACATGCCCACCAGTAATGATATTGGTCTGCATCTACGTATATTGCCAGATTTAGTGCATTTGTAAGTTTTGTTTTGTTTTACTTTTTAGCGTTGCTGGGAGCATATCGCTTTGTGTATGATCCTATACTGCATGTCTCTAAGTTATTCTGATATGGTTATTTTTCTACAGTAGTTAGTTTTATACTTGCTACCAGAAGATCCGAGTTGTTTATGTAAGGTGTCCATTTACTTTTCAATTCTGGGTGAATTTTTTTGATTTGTTGTTCAATTAGTAATTTGTTATGATTTTTAATGGTAATTTATTCAATTGTGAGTTTCGGATTATGTAATCCAATTGTTTTTCTTGTAGAAGGCAGGTATTGTTTTGGTTAGAGTAGATAGATAATGTCTAGCTTTGAAGTAAGCAAATAGAGATTATTTTGGTATTTGGTATTGATCTTTAAGCTCTGTGTATGAATATATTTTTTTATTGACATCATCTATTAAATCATATATTGTTCTGATTCATACTGTTTTACATTCTTCAAAAATAATGTGCAGATTTCCTAAAGAAAAGTTATTTTGTACTGTAATATGTAAAGAAACTGTTTTCTGATAGCCTAAGAGCAATCTTAATTTCTGCCATGCTCTAATTATGGGGGTTACTCACCAAGGTGCGAATTAGACTGTCGAATTCGCAAACAGTGGATTCCCGCAGCAAATCCGTTACAATTTCCCCATTATAAAGTCGCAAAAAATTTTTTATGTTATTATTGCTACAATTTTCCCACAATAAAGTCGTGACTGCAACAATATTCTCATTATAAAGACGCGACTGCAACAGTAGAAGCCTATTGCGACTGTCTTTATCTGGCAAATTCACACCTATACGCAACAATTCAGACTTTAGTGAATAACCCCCTATATCTTTGTGAAGTAGAGAAATTGGTTTTCCCATTATGAGGTTCCTATATGGAACATGTAGTATATTGGTCAATGAGTGATCTGTAATGAGTTGGTTGTCTAATTCATTTGTTTATATGTCTCTTTTAGTAAGCCAGTCTTAAATGAATTTTGACAAGCAAGCTGGATTAGTAAAGACTAGTTGTAAGGTTTGTCTGGCTATTCTTGGTTTATTTCCTTTCCAAATGAATTTTTCTACTGCTTTGTTTAATTTGATTATGTCAGAATTATGTAATAAAACTGGAAGAACTTGTAAAGGATAAAGTAGCTTTGGGAAAGATATAATTTGATATGCTGCTATACTTCCTGATAATGCTAAGGATAAGTTTTCACAACTCTATAATTATTTCGTTATTTTTGTAATTGTCGGTTCAATGTTCTTAGTATATAATAGGTTAAGATTAGTTGGGAATGTTATGCCTAAATACTTGAAGGCATCTTGTGTTTTAGTGTTGTCATTTCTTTGATTTGTGTTTCTGCTTTATTAGTATGATGTAACCATATTATTTCTGAATTATCTATCAGATAAGCTTCTGATATAAGTTGCTATCAGAACTTCGGGGGCAGGTGCTGATTAGTGACATCATCAAAGGCACAAGACTCTGTGCTAACAAGGTTCACCACCACTGGACTAGATGATGTTAAGATCAGAGCTCTGTGGGGGCCAAATCATCCCTTACAAGACTCCTTGTTCTTATTTATGCTGAGGATACTTCTAAATGACATTGGCTGTATGTTTTGGGTTGTTGTCATGCTGCAGAATGAATTTGGAGCCAATAAGACACCTTCCCTGATGGTAATGAATGATAGATATCCACCTGCATCTATTTCTCAGCATTTAAGACAACAATAATCCTAACCAAATCCTCAACTTTGTTTGACGAAATGCAGCCCCAAACTTATAAGGAACTTCCACCATGGATTGCTTTTGCCTGCAGACTCATTATTTTACCGCTCTTCAGTCCTTTGGTGAACAAAGTGCCTTCTGTTACAGCCAAATATTTCAGTTTTTGACTCATCATTCTAGAGCACCTCCTGCCATTTTTTTTATACTCAAGTTCCTTTATTTTTAGACATAGTTGAGCCACTTGGCCTTGTTTCCTCATCACAGAATTTGAGCAAGCTTACATCCATAGAAAATCTGAGGATAGTTCTCTAAGATGTCTGGAACTCGCACCGTTAGGTGAGAGTAAGCTGAATATAAAATTCATACCAATGGCAGGCAGTATTGGAGTACTGAGGAACAAGAGATTTATTCCCCCACAAAGGACTCTACAAAAATAGGGGAAACAATGGGAGGAAGACAATATTAGTGCTAGGTTCACACAAGTGTATTATGCTAGTGTGAGAAAAAAAATACGGCTCAATGCAAGCTGATGTTACTTTCCTATTTCCGGACACACAAGCGTATGATGCACATACGCTGGGTCCGGAATTCTGTTTCTCATTTTGGCCGGTGTATTATAAACTGCACCAAAAATGCGACCACACAGGAAGTGATGTGACTGCCAAGAGACCATTCACACTGTCGCTGGTAAGTTCAAAAGAAAAATAGGCTTGGCATATTTTTTTTTTTTTCACACTAGCGTATTATGCGCTGAGCATAATATGCTTGTGTGATCGTAGTCTAAGACAAGAAAAGAGGACAGGAGTGAGAATAGTCTAAAACCAAACCAAGTCAAAACTGAATTAGTCACATTCTTAACATAAGATGCTAAATACACTAAACACCTCTCACCACCCACCAACCTATATACTCAGGCATCGGAGGGAGGGGTGAGGAGTTCCTAAAGCCTCTGGAGCTGATACCCTCGTGCCTCTTTAGCCCTGAAGGTTCAGGTTTGCCAGAGCCTAGCATTACCCCACTTTCTAACAGCATCCTCTGGGCACTTCAGGGTCAGGCTTATTGGGATGGCAACCATTAAAGTTGTGCACAAGTTGATCAGCATGAACTTTATCAGTCGATTTACAAGATCGTTGCTGAGAACCAAACCATTTCCAGTAGATAAGATACTGTAGTTTTCCCCCGAAGTGGTGAGAATCTAGAATCTTTTCAACAATGAATTCCTCCTCTCCATCAACCAAGAGTGGTGGAGGCCTAGAAGGAATTTGGGATGGAAACCTACTGGGATGAAATGGTTTCAATAAGGACACATGAAAAACTGGATGCATGAAGCATGCTGGTAAACCGATCTTGAAGGTTACCAGATTGATTTGGACTAGTTTGACAGATGGAATCTTTTGGCTAATATTTTTAGTAGCAACTTTATCACCAATTTTTAATCAGGAGCTTGGTTGCGCCTCATATTAACGAACTTACTAGCTCAAATTTGAGCTATAGTCAAGGTTGTGGTTAAAAAAGAATGGATCTCCCACAATTTCACCAATCTTTCCTGGATGGCAAGGACTAAGGATCTTGACAGAGTGTTAGGTAGCAGATCAGGATGAAATCCCAAATTAATGAAAAATGGAGAATATGTCATAGAATAATGCTTAGCATTGTTATAGGCAAATTCTGCAAATGGGAAAAGTTGTGACCAATCATCTTGTAAATAAATTACATAACACCTAAAGTATTGTTCAAGTACTTGGTTTACTCAGTCTTCCCATTTGATTGGGGAAGAAAGGCCAATGACAGAAACATTAAAATTTTTAAGAGACGGCAAAATTCTCTCCAAAAGTTTGCAGTGAATTGGGAGCCTTGGTCAGAGACTACTGAATTTAGAACTCCATGGAGTGGGAAAATTTCTTTGTAAACCAATTAAATTGTCTGACCAGCTGATGGCAAACCCTGAACTGGGATAAAGTGCACCATTTTAAAAAACAATCCACCACTACAATGATCATATTAAATCCTTGTGACTTAGGGAAATTGACAACATACTCTAGGGAGATGGAACTCAAAGGTTTGCTAGGAATTGATAATGGTTGAAGTCAGTCATAAGGACACCTTCTTCGCACCTTGTTTCTGGCACAAACTTGACAAGAAGAAACAAAATCCCGTAGAATTTTGGTGATAGTGGGGCACCAGAATTGGCATTAATAAGATCTAAGGATTTAGAAATTCCTGGATATCCAGCTAAGGCCGAATCATGTATTAAAGATAAAGTTTGTTCTCATACCTGCCAAGGAAGAAAAATTTCTTCACCCCAAAAAAAAATCTCCATTATTTGTCATTCTGTTAGAATTTAAGAGAGGATAGAGGGCGGATTCCTCTTCATATGCCCTCTTAACCATATGCAAAAATTGTGGGATAGCCTGAATTAACAGAAAATGTTTCTGTTCCAAAATTGGCATTTCTGTCTTGCGAGGATTGCGTTCGAATCCTGGAGGTCGTGATAACGCATCCACTTTATCATTCTTACTTGCAGGACGATAGGTTACCACAAAATCAAATCAAGAATATGAAAGGACCATCAAGCCTGTCGAGCATTTAGTTGTCTAGCAGATTTAAGAAACTATAAATTTTTGTGGTCCATAAAAACCACCATGGGGTGTTGGGCTCCCTCTAAAAAAAAATGACGCAGTTCGGAGAAAGCACCTTTAATGGCTAATAACTCTTTATTCCCTGTGTCATAATTCTGTTCTGCCTTAGAAAGTTTCTGAGACAGGAAGGCACAGAGATGAAGTAGCACCTTAGGACCACAACGTTGTGACAGGACTGCGTCCACTGCCACATCAGAAGCATTGACTTTGACAAAAACGGGTTTGGATGAACAGTTATAGGAGCAGAAGTAAAAGCAGCTTTTAATTTATCAAAAGCTTGTTCAGCTGCCTCAGACCAAAGGAACCTTGTCTTTTGTGTCAGTCTGGAGACTGGAGAAATGACCTTGGAAAAGTCCCTTATTAATTCCCGATAAAAATTAGCAAAACTCACAAATAGCTGGATCTCCGTAATAGAAGAAGGAGTAGGCCAGTGTATGATAGCTTGCACTGTAGTAGAATCCATATGAATTCCAGATAACGAGACTTCAAATCCTGAAAACTGGATTTTGTTTGCTCCAATTCCCATTTCTCAAGTTTTGCATAAAGTTTATGCTTTCGGATGCAGATCAAAATTCTTTGACATGACAGCGATGTTCAGACAGAGCTTGGGAGAAGATTAGGATGTCATCAAGGTAGACAACCAGGAATTGATCAAGCAAGTCTTGAAAAATGTAATTGACAAATGCCTGAAAGGTGGCTGGAGCATTGCATAAACCAAAAGACATAACAGTATATTCAAAATGCCCATAATGAGAACGAAAAGTAGTTTTCCATTCGTCGCCTTCAGCCTCCTTATACATATATATTATGTACCTGGATAAGAATGGGGGTATACTGTGCCTTTAATCTTTTGGATTCTATGGCATATACAGTATTTAGCCTATACAGGGCCAGCTCCAGGTTGAAAGATCTTGCTCAGAGCCAAGTACAGATAAATGTTAGCCTCCACCTCTTGAAATATTACACCCCCTAATATCTCATGGATTGTTCTCCTGGTGGAGGATGCTGTCAGTAACAAATAGGCAACCAGCAGGAGGTTAATCCCTGCTTGGAAATAGGGCCTAAAAAACATTACCCTTGGTAAAAGTCTATACATGCCACATGCACAAATTCAAACAGAATAAATATCTTACCTTACAACAGCAGGTAGATGGAGGAGGTCATTAAACCATACCGTAGGCAGGGAGGCAGTCAGGTTGGCAACAGTTACACTAAAGTTAACTGATTTATGCTTCCCTTTGGCTGTGTCATATAAAAAGCTAAAATGAGTAGTACAGCCCAGCTGTCTCCATGCTGTGCTATGTGGCCTCTCAAAATGTTCAATGAAATGAGTAAATCCAGCTCAGGCATCTATGCACACAATACAGAAAGAAATCATTTTATTTCCTGCAATAAATGTTTCAGTCTATGTTTCAAAGATAGGCTGGCTTCAATTAGATGATTCATAATGCCACATGAACAAGCTGAACTGGTTTTCTCAATTAAAACCCAGAAAGCTAAAGTGCTAAGAGAGCAAGGGGGTTCATCTCTAAAGATGTGAATTCGCCAGCTAAAGACAGTCGCAATAGACTGCTACTGTCACAGTAGTGTCTTTATAATGAAAATATTGTCGCAGTCGCGGATTTACTATGGGAAACCGCTGTTTGAAAGTTCGACAGTTGAATTTAGAAAATAACCCCCAAATCTCTACCGAGTATACTAATAGTGTAAATCGCAGTCAGTGTACGAATTCTGAAACATGACTGTCCATATAGTAGTGTGCACTGTGGCAATAACACCTCTATTTAGATAAGAGGAACACTCAGACTTTCACTAACATGTGAAATCAATGTGCGAGTGTCTGACTTCAAATTAATTTAAACCCCATTCTCTGAAAATATAACTGCATCATGCAGTGGATGCCATTTTGAGGTGATATTCCTATGCATTAAGTCAAATTCAGTAGAAACACACAGACTCACATTTAAAACATAAGACAACCAATTCCATTGCAAAGGGATTATTAGAGATGTGACTGCTGGATTGACAGGTACAAATGAAGCAATATGCGATATGCTTACAAATGGAGCACACAGTGTGAATGTGTAAATATAAGCATCATAGAGAACAATGTAATGCAAACATATGTGAGTAGTTGGATGTACTTGGTCAGGCTTATAGGCTCAATCATGGGATTATGAAAGATCTCTCAATCCATTCACAGGCTAGTACAGTTTCTCTAAAAACACAATACATATTTGTAAAAAGTAGAATGTTTATCTGCAACCCAACACACCCATGAACACAAATAATGCTATTAGCTACTGGGGGTTTCAGCTACTGCTCAGACAGGCCAGTTTTGCTTGTATGCACTGTGTATATACATACTACATATATACACTCACCGGCCACTTTATTAGGTACACCTGTCCAACTGCTTGTTAACAC
>WMED01025005.1:0-11111 GCA_019650415.1 Pipa parva | reverse complement strand
ACACACACACACACACACACACACACACACACACACACACACACACACACACACACACTTGTATGTTTCATTCCCAAGACAAATTTATGCTGTATTGGAAAGGAGGCCCTGCCTATACCATATTAATAAATTATTGAGGTCTAAACCACAGGTGTTTCAGTTTCATTGTCCAACCCCTGTATGTCTCCAACCAGCAAAATGAAAAGTAAAAGCAAGCGTTCAAAATTAGAAATGACCTAAAAAAAAAAAAGATTTAAAAAAGTATTGTGTAGGAATATCTGAAGTAAAAAATTAAATGGGAATATTTATTTTCCTGGTGTTGTTACTAGTATTTTAATTCTTATAAAGCTTTAGGTTGAAGTGATGAAAACAGAATGTTTCAGAAAGTGGCTTTGTTTCTTACTGATCCTCTTGATCCACTTATATCTCAGTCATAAAGTGTGACAAAAGCGCTGTGTTTTGTGAAAGAACATGAAATTATTACTGAAGATAAATCTCCCCTGTTGATATACGTATATGTCTCAGTACTGCACTGATCCTTTAGTGGAACACTCTAAACCTTGCTATTTTGCCATACCAAGTTAATTCCACCTCTGGTTTTATATATATATATAAATATACAGTATATACAGACCCATTCACATTTGTCATACAGACATTTCTGCATTGTATTGGCTGTGTGCTAATGTTTGTTCCCCCATTTTATTGGTTAATCTACACCCCTATCTACAATCCAGTGTACTGGGAAACTTGTTTTCAGTTGAGATCTATTTGTCATTTGAACTCTCCATCTTTCTCTCTGTCTTTACTAGTCACCCAGTTTCTACACCTGTAAAAAAAACCCATAGCATAATACATCTCCTCAATGCTGCATCATAGGCACAGTATAATGTACATACAGGTATACACAATAATGATGGGTGCCAGGCAGGACCAGATTTTACTATAGGCACAAGAGGCATGTGCCAATAGGCGGATCAGTCAGAAGGGCGCCTCACTCCTAGTCAGGTAGATAGGCAGGGGGAATCAAGGGAATTAATTGTATTTTTAACAGTGAAATGTTGATTCTGACATTTGTTATTTCACTTTGCATGAAACTATAAGTTGCACAGCATTTCCGTTTACTGTATAATTTAGTCTGTGAGTGGGTGTGGCCTAAGGCACCAAACATTCAGGCCCTTATTCACAAATGTGCGAAGTGAGCCACGTAGTGTTCGACTCACTTCGCACATTTGTGAATAAGGGCCTCAGTGCCTATAAGCTTCTGATATGTAAATCCAACACTGTGCCAGGAATTATTTTTATATGCACATTTCATGCAACTTATTTCTAAAAAAGTTAAACACATACAATTTCATAGCAGGTTCACACTCTAGTTACTACCCCTTATTTAATCTGTGTTGGCCAGTGCTAGCTAATTCATCTACACATCCCATTTCTGGTACAATACCTGGCTCTAACTAAGAGTTTCTGCAGGTCCCCATAGGACCTCTTCAACCCTGATCTTTCTGCAGGGGAGACAATAAAGAACCTCTTTTCTGGCACTGATTCCAAAGGACTGGCATTCCTGAAGGATATCTAATACATCTACCAATGGGTCACTGAACAGAAGTCAGGGCTGGGCCTACCCAGGTAATCAAACCCTATGTGAATTCAAACACTCATCCTATTTCCCAGTAGGGACTAGGGAGCAGGCTAAATTTTAAGAGAGAATACATTAATTTGGCATACCACTTGCAACAATGCCCATATATTACGACAAGCAATTGAAGACACAAAGCATAGTTTGCTGAGCCTAAAAGAATCACAATTAACGCCAACCTTACTACCGACTTTTGGGTTTTGTTCAAAGCTGTGTTGTTTAGAGTAAAAAGTACATATACAGGGGCAGTTTTCACAAAACTAGTGATCACAGGGGGAATAGTTAATGTGTATCAAAAATAAATATACAGTTCCATAATAAAGTCCTCCAGCCTATGCTGTCTACATGATCTGAGTACATTTTAGTAGATGCTGATATTAGGTTCTATGGATAATAGATACAAAATATACAGTATAAGAGGATAATTGGCAAACGTGTGTTCATGAACAAGCATATGTTCAGTTGTACAATCCAGCTCTTGAGGTTTTTTTAGCCCTTGTGAGTTTGTGGGCATTCAGGCAACAGGAAATCATAGCCAGCTGGTGATACTTGCTGCAGCATGATCAGAAGACCCAGGCCTTGATCCTGAGGACTCCATGGTGCCACTGATAGGGAACCTGTATAGTCTCTTAGAACTGTTTTCATGGTGGGGAGGGGAATCATCATGTTGTGTACAAAACAACACAAATTATAAGTACCCAAACATTTTAAAGCAGTTTGCCTATTGATAAATATGGCCATAAAGTGATACTGACATTTCTAAAGTCTTTTCACCATCTTAAAGTCATGTTTTTATCATTTGTGCCAGTGGCTTCAGAGAGATTAAAAAAAAAGGAATTGTTGACTGTTATGGGTGTGGGGACTCTACCCTTTGTTTTCTGGGAAATGTAGTTTAAGAGAGAGAGTAAGCTGTACTGTTTTGCAGAATTATGAAGAGATCTGAGCTGCATTCTAGTATGAGTAACATTTTTCTATTACAAACACAGAAATAAAAATTTGCTTAACTTAGGTTGAGCTGACCAGTTCACACTTCAGCATTGCTTCCCTACAACTCATAATATTTAAAAACGTGTCTCCAGTAAAAGGAACGATCTGGTCACCAAACTCTACAGACTCTGACTTACTAAATATAAGGGAATAAAAGTGACAATTTTACCCTCTTGGCACTAATAAAATACTCATTTTTGCAGGGTAGCGTGTATTTCAATTCTGCAAGGAGTATTTTACCAAGATGGTAAACTGTCACTTTATTCCCTTATACTGTATTTAGTAAGTCATAGTCTGTAGAGTTTGGTGACCAGATCGTTTCTTTTACTGGTCAGCTCAACCTAAGTTAAACAATTCTTTTTATTTCTGCATTTGTAATAGAAAAGTGTTACTCCTACTATCTGCTTTATGCTTTCCATAAAATCTGCTGTTTAAATTGGGTGCATCAGAATCACTTTAACTGTAAAGATATATTAGGACCCACTGATCCAACTGATTAATACTAATTTCAGCATTATAATGCAGTTATTAGCTAACGGCCTTACTTTTCCATTTTAGTTAAAGAAAATCTGTTAGAGTCCATATATAAGCTTCTGTAGTAACTGTGGTTGATGCCAAGGAAACAGCTTGCTACAACATCCAAGCTGTAAGAGGAATAAGTGATATTAGAGGTGTGTAATTGGGTTCATTTAGCAGCAGCTGTTTGGGAAAAATGGAATTTGGCCTAAATCCAATGACTGATTTCCAGCCTGTTATTAACCCTTTTTAATGTCAGTCCATGTAGAATGTATCGTGGTGTGATAGGGAATTTTTGTTGCCACCATAGATTCTACAGGGCTGGTGCTTCCCTAGATATGTCCCACAAAGTTCAAAATGGCACCAAAGAGCCACAGTGTCCAGACTGTATCTATAAGGAGTTTCCAAGAACGGTAAAAATGGCTTCAAGTTCTGTAGCAGTAGATATAGCAGTTTGGCTCATTTCTTGTCTTGGAGCGCCATGTGTACTCCTGAGGTCAAACTCGTATAGCAGGATAAATAAAGGATCAAAGAGACAACTGACAGATGGCGCTGCAACCCTTTGATTGGATGAACTTGCATGATCTACACTACATTTTTCTGGTGTAAACCCTTTACAAATTGCACTGGTGCCCCTTGTGCTGCCACCCTCATCCCCAACCCAACAGCACCTGGTTAAACTTCCTCCATTTGCTCTTAGGGGCATCTTTATTACAATCAATCCTGGAAGACAGCAACTGTGAGGAGATTTCAGAAGCATCTGAGTCACAAGGATCTACACATTATGAAGGATACTGGGCGCCAGCATGAAAATAAAAAATGGACTGCAGGGGATCTTACTGGCAAGTGCACAGCTCGGGCACTGGGTGTTATGGGCAAGTGCACAGCGAGGGTACCGGGTGTTTTTGGCAAGTGCACAGTGAGGGCAGTGGGTGTTACTGGCAAGTTCACAGTAAGGGGTGTTATAAGTAAGTGCACAGCGAGTGGTGTTCTTGACAAGTACACAGTGGAGAGGTGCTATTGGCAAGTGCACATTGGAAGGCCTATTAACCAGGGAACCTTTAAGACTTCTGCTCTTAGCTTGGTCTGGAAGGTGGGAGTGGGGCTTGATGATGCAATTTGTATCATTGTAAGATTAACAATGTATTGTATTGTTGCAGATTAACAATAAATCTAGTAGGTTTGGTTGTTTTAGGGGGAGGAGTTTGGGCAGATGGGGTTAAAGTTTGGGCAGAGCATATCAGGAAGGGGTGGACCTACACAAGTTTTGATCTGGAGAGCTTTGCAAACCTAGAGTCTCTGGGTGAAACAGGACAAGTTTCCAGGTCTGGGTGTTATTGGCAAGTGCACAGCGCTGGTCGTGGGTTGTACTGACAAGTGCACAGTAGGGAGCGTTATGATTAACACTTTATATTAACCACTTACCTCTACTATAATAAACTCCTCTGAAGGACATCATTTCCCTAATTTACAAGAATTTCTGTTCCAAACAAAGAGAAATGCATTGAGGACATAAGTTTACATACTGCTGAGGTTATGTTTTAGCTGTTTATTCACAACAAAGAAGTCATTACCTACTCATTGAACACAAACATCTGGTACATTTACAATTTTAACACCTGCGTGAGAAGGTTTTGACAATGATGTTGTGTAAAGCTGTACTTTATTGCACTTTTGAAAGCACCATCTAGTGGCTGAATCTATATACAAATACACAGCTTAGTTACATTTCAATATATTTGACTGGATGTACAGACACAAGGGCCAGGCAGTTCCATTTAAACAGTTTGCGCTTTTAGAAAATACAAATAGTTCCTTGTCATCCTCCTGATGATATTAACCCTAGGTCTATTCTTATGTAACTCCTAACTATTAGTTATGTGAAGTAGACTTGTACTGTTGCAACTTCTGTCATTTTACAGAGATGGTAATACAGAAGTGGAATTGCCTTCCAGCATATGTGGTGGGAAGAAAAAAAAAAAACAGTAATACAAATTTCACAAGAAAGAATAATAGTCAATCCAATGGGCAGATTAGATAAAGCAACTGCTTTTTAATCTGACATCAATTTCTACATTTCTGTATTTCTATAGAATATGTCTGCGCCTATTATAATGTAGAATAGATTCAGTAAATTATAGCTGTTCCCAGACATAAATGTTTCAATAACAGTAATAATTCACTGCAAGCATTCTCTTGAGGTCAGATGCATTTTGATGCCTTGTGGATTAAAAAAATAAAAAATAATATGAATTGACTTCATTTACAAGACATTCTTGATATATACAGTGCAATTAATACTGGGCAATTTTAAAAAAACATGTGAAGTTGCTTTTTTTTTTTTTTTTGAGAGTGTCAATTGCAAATAAAATGTATACAAATTGTTATTATTGAAAATAACCCAAGGTGCCAAAGATCTTATTTCATATACCCATTGTGACGGGGATCGGTAGTTGGACCACTGTCTTGTTAATTTTAGTCAGTGGCACAGTGAAAAACAGTTCAACAAATAAACTTCAGACATCCAGTTTATGAAAAACTAGCTTGCGGCTAGTTTTATTTAGGGAAAACAGGTAAGTGTGTTTTAACGAAAAACAAATAGAAAACAAGGATTTCCAAATATTCACAGAAGGCAGTTCAACGCAGTTTTTCCTACACACAATTCCTCTTCACTGACATCTCATAACAGTAAAGAAAAACATCACTTTACCCCAATACTACAGAGTAGTAGTCTGTAGCGCTGTCTGCAGCACACACACACACACACACACACACACACACACACACACACACACACACACACACACACACACACACACACACACACACACACACACACACACACACACACACACACACACACACACACACACACACACACACACACACACACCTCCTTTTCCCAACTGAGAGCAAGCTACTCAGGCACACCTGCCCTTTTAACTTCCCTCAGCTGATATCCCAGCTGCAACTTAATTACACACATAGTTTTTACCATCCATATGGCAGGAACCTGGGTGAAACATACACACCCTCTACCTGCACACCCGCATTCCTGTCACACCGTCTAACCCTTATGAAAGCAGGTACCCATTGCTTGAGGTGTCGTCTGACTGCCTGGTTAAGAAACCAGGGATGTAAGCATTGGGAGTCTGGAAAAACAATATATTGCTTTGTATTGTTACATAGGTATAAACCTCCCTCACATTATGCTTTAATGAAGTTTTAACCTACAGACCCCCCCATTCAACATATTCTGCCACTCCTGAACAGGGGCAGTTCTGGACCTATTGACGCCCAGGGCAAACCACCCCTTCACCTACCCCCTGCGCCGCCCCCACCCCTTCCCCGCGCCCCCCACTCACCTCCTCTAGCGTTCCAGCAATGCAACTCCTCTAATGAGGAAAGTTGAATTGGACAGCTCTCCTTAGATGCTTCGGGCCTTGCCGGCAGCTGCCGAATACAGCCGACAAGATCCGATGCAGCCAAGGAGCGCCGTCACATTCAACTTACCTCATTAGAGGAGGTGCGTCGCTCGAATGCTGTTGGAGGTGAGTTTAGCTATGGGCGATGTGGGTGACAGCGCCCCTCAAATAGATTGCGCCCTGGGCAGTCGCCCACATCACCCATCGGTAGAACCGGCCCTGCTCCTGAACATGTTTAGCCTTTTAAATTTACTGCTCAATAATGATTAATCCCGCCAGGTCACTGTAATATTACCATATCATACTTCTTCCTCTGAAACAATCCAGTCTTGATTAAAATATTCCTTACACTGGCAACTATACATGTGTTATTATTATTTCTTGGAAGGCTGTACCTTGCACAGTTAAATATTGTTGTTGTCAGTCTAGGCATCTTAATATTAACTATGTTCTACCATCCCACGCTCCTCCCCATATTCTCAACTATACTATTTACCCTGTTATTTGTTTGTAAGCCCTCTGCACTCCAAATTAAAGTGCCTTATTGACTAAAGACTGAATTCCCCGTTGAACTCACCTCATTACAATTCGAGTTGAATTGCAAAAATAGTTGCAACTTCTCTTCTCAGTATTGAATATACTTGTCAAACAAGCAGACAGCGGAAAATGGTATCAGAGGTGTAGTTTGGCATAGCAAGTTCAGATAGAAGTATTATGAGAAGTCATGTGGAGTGAGGCTTATCCGACAAGTTATGGGCAGTGACATCAATCTCACACTAACCCACTAACTGTACTGTATGAATAGTCTATCTATTTATGTCATCTTGTCCCTAGGTCACAGTTGCCATTGTCACTTTTGAAGAAATAGTTCACTTACACAACACTGGCGCCCAGCCATCAACCCCCCAATTCACTAGTCTAGAGTGGCAAAGTAAAACAGGAAAATTTGGAGCAATTCACCTAGTTGCATTCGCACCTTTGAAATCCTCCAAAGCTTACTCAACAGCTGAAGTACCGGTGCATGCACATGCAGAATAATGCAAAGACCTCTGTAAGTTCTTGAATGTCGTAGATGCCTAAATTGGTCATGTATTAGCCACTTCCCAGATTTTAGTCAAACAGCAAACATGGGGAAGTGGACAATAGATGTGAATTCATAGCTGTATAGTCAATAAGGCTCAAAATCCTCTACAGCTCTTCTAGACATCTTATTCTAAATCAACATTGCTCCCTTCTTAGTAAGATGGGGCCCACTGCTGCAATGGAGTTTGTTTCAAATCACAAAATCTGCTCAATTTTCCATAAGTCCAGACCCAAACTTCCTACACCATGGTCTCAGGCACATATTTACCTCACCCTCCTTATACTAGCAACACTTGGCACTAGCAGTATTTCAGAGATCACAACCTTAAAATTTCTCATGAAATCTTTCTAATATATCATGATCCCCTGAGTGGGTTATTGGTCCCAATATGAAGTAAGACTACTGGGTCTTCCAGTTTTCTGTTACTACCTTCCATTTCTGAACCAGATAAGTGATTCCCTGGGTGGGTAGAGTAATGCAAATGTTTGTGTACATTTACCTCTTCTGAGCTATTCCTCCAGGGGTGATTTTCTAAATATTTTTGAACCCCTCCCTTGCCCCCCCCCCCAAGCAAATCCATAAAATTTCCGAGTGATTCATGGTGCATCGCGGTCACATGACCCAAATCCGTAACAAGCTGGGTCCCTGAAAATCCCCCCTGTATTCTTCCAACCATCCCTGCACAAAGGGGTAAATCATTTGCAGTGGACCGGCTCATTATTTTTTTTACTAATCAAATAAAAACCCACATACAAGATACAAACATTAGATATTTCATCCATGATATCAGCCTCTCTCTCTTACTCTCACTGTCTTTCTCTATCATTAAATTCTTTATAAACAACCCTATTTTAATGGAAAGTCAATTCTGTAATGTATATTTGAGTACATTTTGTTAAAATAGATTATCGGACATGTAAACTAATACAAAGTATAGAAAGCTTCAGTGTTAATAAAGAAAATGATGAATAATTGAACTGCCAAACACCAGAAATCCAATAGAGCGGTTAATTAAACACTGTTAATTAAAGATAGTTAATGATAATCCTCTCTTTGATATAAATGCACAAATATAATAGTATCTAGAATACTGACCAATTAAGCTACATAGTGACTGCTTGTTATCGCCTACTGTAAAGAAATTATACAAAAGCTGTCAGTCTGTGACATCAAAGTGAAATTATGTGCATTTCAGATATATAATATCTGCAGTATCTGGGATATTAGCTACAGCTGTGACTACACCTATAGCCGACACTCAATACATCTAGGGTCTTTACTAGTCAAGATATGTTTTAAACAACCCTTTTGTAAACAGTTTCCATTACAGATTGAATGATCCCTCAAAATATATATGGAGATTTTGGCTTCTGAACATATTTATTCAATACTAAGGGATTACATCCCCCTTCCTGAATTCAGTACAGTAGAGTAATAACATCTCAACATTGTGACTGGGCTAAGAAAATGAATAGGACAGATAAACGTGGAATATTCTTCTTACAGTAAGTAAAATACCTTACCCACGGAAGCATATCCGTGCTGCTACTGTAGAAGAAAACTGAGAAAATAAGGGTTATAAAAGGATTAATGTATTGGTGAGATCACGCTAATTGTAAATGTCTGGTCTGGTTGCTAAAGACCCTTGCTTAGCTTCTCCAGTCTGTTTGCCAGATGAGTGCTTCCTACTAATGTTGGAGATTTCAGGCTGCCTTTATCATTTCAATTTGTAAATTACAGAGTTTAGATCTTATGAAATGATTCTTTTAAAATATACATGTATTAGAGCTGATCGTTGAATAGATGAAGTCAGTCTGTCATAGCTGACTTGATAGTTCATTTCCCTCGTTTACATTACAATGTCAGAATTTGTGTACTAACTCTAGGTATTAATTCCCCGTTTGGTTATACTTTCCATGCCAAAGGATTTTGGTAGTGTTGTGTTGTTGCTCTGATTTACTGTTAGTACTTTTCAGTATCATAATACAAAACCAGGGACTTTAATTTTCTAGTACTTACTAGTCTCCTGGTGCTAAATTCCCTGCAGGGCCTTTTCCCTAAGGAACTGTGGTGTTTGTCTTCCTACTGTGCCACCTGGGGTGTTTTTCACCCACCTTACCTTCTTACGTGTCAGCTGTAGGCTGGCAAGGCCTTAACTTTGTGATTCCCAATTCTGGGCCAGTTTGGGAACCTGAAAGGGAAATTTCCCAGGAGGATATCAGTATTGGTAAAGGAGAGAGATGGCCTTACTTAATAACAGGATTATCTCATACTGACAGTATAACACAGTAAATGACACTCAGAGAGGTTATTCATTAAGGTGTGAATTCGACTGTTGAATTCACAAACAGCGGATTCCCATAGCAAAACTGCTACAATTTACCCATTGTAAAGTCGCGACAATTTTTTAAAATTAAGATTTCGACAATTTTCCCATAATAAAGTCTGAACTATGACAATATTCTCATTATAAACATGCAACTGTGACAGTAGTAGCCTATTGCGACTATCTTTATCTGGCAAACTTGCACCTATATGCAACAATTCAGACTTTAGTGAATAACCAACTCTTTATCATTGTCACTTTTGAATGAATAGTCGCCTTCGCAACACTGGAGCCCTGCTATCAAACTCCTCAATACACCAGTCTAATGTGGTGAACTCAAAAAGGTGAATTCGGAGCAGTACGCCTTGCTCTGTAGTATGCTGTATAGCCAAATTACCTGTATACAAGCATACAAAGTGATGTGAAGAGCGTCATAAGTTTATGACTGTTGTAAGCGTCCGAATCGGTCACAAATTTGTCACATCGCAAAGTTTGTTAAATAAGTGGGGTTGGAGAAGTCACGAAAAGATGCAAATTCAGGCCTTTGCGCATCAGTTCGCCCTTTAATAAATAACCCCCCCCCCCCATGTTTGTTTTGCATACCTGGAGTCTCCAGGTGAAACCCGGCAAATTAACATAATAAATAACTCTTAGATTACATTTGTTGTTCCAGAATAAGGCAAAAACCCATTTTAATCTTGGGCTAGATTAGCTTTGAGTTCCCCCGCAAGGTGTCTGATGCTAGGACATTATTAGACCCCCAGATGCATAACTTTACATTTGTCCTATGAAATCTCATTGCCTGTCTAGTTGCCCCGTTCCTAATGTCAGGGACACCTTCTAGCAAAACAAACTTTATTTCACTGTAACTTTGTGTTATCTGCAAACACAGAAAGCATTTTTTATCCCATGTCCCACATCATTTATAAATAAATGAACAATAATGTTTCTAAAAACAGAACCCTGAGGTACTCCTCTTATAACAACTCCGAGTAACAATAAATAACCATAACTTTCTTTAGACAGTTTTTGCTAAATAAATAATAATAATAAACAGGGAAATACTTTCTTTAGATACAGTCATATGAAAAAGTTTGGGCACCCCTATTAATCTTAATCATTTTTAGTTCT
>WMED01025004.1:0-11111 GCA_019650415.1 Pipa parva | reverse complement strand
CTCAGTAACCGTATCTCCCAGCAGCCTCAGTAACCGTATCTCCCAGCAGCCTCAGTAACCTTTCAAACTGTGTGTGTGTGTTGTAGTTCAGTTATAACTGGAGGTTGTAGAGTTCCTTGTTGGTAACGAGTTACACCCCCCTCCCCTCGCCCCCCTGTCACCCGGTAAACTATGGGGGATGTCCAGCCCGTCCCGTTGTACAGACCAGGAAGGAGGGAAGCGGATTATAGGAAGTGACCGGTGCTCGCTCTGCCCTCTAGGAATATGGCTGGTTGGGAAGGCAGTGTATGTACACATACTCATATACACACACACACACACACACACACACACACACTGCCCACATACCTACTGTACATGTTCTCTCCTGTCACACTCTGTGCCTGGAGCCACGTGCTTTGTGTGATTTATTACCACAATCACACACAGTAAGTACACAGGTATGTGCCTAGCTTTCATATAACCTAAAGTCATATTCTTTATTTTCCCATCTGAATTACACTTTCTGGAGACTTGCCGGTGCCTCTCTCCATACTGGAACCATGCAGTAAAAATATGGCTCTTTGATACTAAAACAATTTTATTTATTTTTTTTAATTTGTTGAAGGTATACTATAAAATAACTGTGATTTGGAACAGTTATATATTTCTTGATTATCTCAGAAGGAAAGATAATATGATGTGTCCATTCATAAATACATTCATTCATCTAAAAATATCTGACTCCACTGGATTCTAATGTATTTGCAAAGCTGTTCCTGGGGAATCGGCACCCTTTGTTGTGAGCGCAGTTAATAGTAAAACCTAACTTAAAATGTACTGATTTTTGGAATGTACTTATGCTGGTAGAAATTTCTGAAGATTATTACGGTCTTTACCAATTAGTTTCACCTTTTGATGGCACTTCTCAACGTTATTTTTCAATTTTCCAAACTTTTTGTCCGCTGAGGACCAAAAAGCAATTGTCTATGTCGAAAAAAGTCTGTATCAATAAATATCGATCTTTTGAAACTGATACTCTTTGCAGTGTTTTCAGAATGGTTCCCCCTTTCATTTAATATCAAGCTCAATACTGTTTTTCAAAGGGTAAATGAATCCCACTGTGTAACTGGACCAACTCCATAGGAAATTGTAGGTTTTCAGCAACCTAAAGCAGGAAAATGTTTTTTGTTGATAAAAATTTGACAAAATATTTAATTAGCATTAACAGGTTGAAAATATTTTCAACTTTTATAAAAATCCCCCAAATACTTGTAAGTTATGTGATAATGTTTTTGTAACATGAGATCATCTGTCTATATGGCTAGCTTATAGCATTACTTTATTTTTCTCTGTGTTCTATCTGAGCTATCTTTCGTAATCTCACAGTGCCTTGTTTTGGTGTTTTAAATAATAAATGGAAGGATTGTAATTATTGTACTTGATTATCATGGAGCTATATAGCTTTAGCCTTGGCTTAATATATATTTGTTATATTGTTCCCATTTACTATAATGATGATAGGGTGTACCTTTAATTATATTTATTTGTGAAATGGGGACATTGCATTTTAGCATATGACCTCCACACGACACAGTGGCTTGTGCAAAAAATAAAAAGGGGGATTAACCCCTCATTTATTGCAGACAGAAAAAGATATTTCATTTTATCCCACAGCTTCCTATCTCCATTATTATAAATTAGGCTATAAAAAACCTTCTTTCGTTAAATATGGTTTCTTTATTTGCATAACCAGTTAAGATCTGTCCTTTCTACACAAAGCAGGAGGTATAGTACAAGGTTTTAATCACCTTTAGGCCCACCACATCCTGTCTTTTAATGCTCTGTTGTAGTAAATGGTGAAATATGTATGAAGGATTTAGCAGACACACCCCTTTTGTCAGTCCTACATGTGCAGTAGCTGGATGTTTTACCAGCAGCCATAAGAAGCTTTCCATGCAGGGATTCCATCTCCTAATTAACCCTGCAGCAGGGGAGATAACAGCCTATCAGGCACAGCAACCTGCTTAACTCCTTCTGTGCTAGAAGGGTCAGTATTTAGGCTAGATATACTTTCAAGGTTTGAGCATTAGAAGCCAAACAAGCACCCATCATTTTTGGGTAACCTGGTTGCTGCTTAGGGTAAGAATCCTTTTCTTATGTTGGCAATGACCAAAATTTAAAATCCCAGATATATGCATATATACACAAACATAAGGTCTATATCAGGAACTGCAGTGTTTTATCCCCGTAGACGAATGTATGCATATTTTTATTCATATAGTGCCACTAGGTTTCACAGCCCTGTACAGTTCAACAATACAATTATAATACTGATATGGGAAAATATTTAACAAAGAGCAAATTAAGTAAATTACAAGCGTATAATCAAGAATACATTGTGCCAGGCCACGAGTGAAACAAGAGCATGGAGTTGTATATAATAATGCATCTTGTTACAACAGTTTTTTCCCAATGATTATTTAGGTGTTCATTTTACAAGCAATAAGCCCAGCAGTTCATAATTTAGACATTCTGTATAGCAGTAAAAAGAATCTATTCACAACACTAGGGGCAGTACTGACTTCCAGGGTGTTGTGTATATTCTAGCTCTGCATATAAAATCATGCTCTTGTTGGTTTGGATACTGGATAACCTTCTACCAGTTTTATATTACAATGATTTACTTTTCATTAAAGATTACTAATAATAAAAAAAAAAAATATCTGCTAAATGAAATATGATTTAAGCTTTTAACTTCCTAAATTGAATTATTTTTATTACCTTCTCACATACTTAATGAGTTACCATTTGCAGTAATGGAGAGGAAACATACATTTTAATGTTTTTGTATCTACTGCTGATGTCTTACAATTCTAATGTAAACTGTCCTTTTAGGCAGGGGTCCCCAAATGTCAGGCCACAAACCATTACTAGGCCTCAGGCCCCTCGGCACTGGCCCGCCTTATGGTGACGCATGCAAATGAAGCGCATTACCATCATGCGGCCATCAGCGTGTATTGACATGGTCTGCCCACCCTCCCACCAGTCCGTCAGACCTTTCCTGTATCAGAAAACTGGTCCCCGATCCAGAAAAGGTTTGGGATTGCTGCCTTTAAGTATAATTTCATTACCATAACCATTTTGACTACCGTTTAAAAATACACCAAAATAGTTTAAAGAGCTCTGGAGTTGGCTAGATTTTGAATCTGTAACCATGAAGTCAGTCTCTTTGGCAGAATATAAATTGTATGTTATTTTGTAACATATGTTAAAGTGCACCTGTCACCTCAAAACTAATACTAAATTAGGTTCTACTAATGAAAAAAATGTTTTTGTAAATATATATTTTAAAAAAATGTACCTGTATACAGCATTTCTCTCTGTCATCTTCCCTGTCAGCTGGACTTTTCTTTTCCAAGTAGGGTTGGGCGAGGCTAAATGACGATTGGCATTATAGCTCCTCCAATCAGATTCCTGCTAGATAATTATTTAAGGGATCTGATTGAAGGAGCTATAATGTCAGTCATATATACTGTACTATATATAATGTCGTCATTTAGCCCCGCCCAACCAGACTCGTAAAAGAAAAGTCCGCCTGACTGGGAAGATTATGGAGAGAAATGCTGTAAAAAAGGTACATTAAAAAAACAAAACATTTATTTCATTTGTAGAACCTAATTTAGTATTGGTTCTGAGGTGACAGGTACACTTTAAGGGTGTTCATATAGTTAATTAAGATAAATACCATTCATAATCTATTAATTTTTTCCTATGCTTCGTTTTTCATTTTTATTTTATTTAAAATTTTTTAGAATAATGTACATTAGGGTTAAAGCCTTTATTCAATTATCTCTAACTTTTTTACTAAACAAAAACATAATTTCATAAAGTGGGAGTGACAATTCAGTAAGCATTGAGAGCAGGTTAGATAATCTTTTTCTCCCACATTCAAATGATTCTGAAGATACCCAGTCTGGGGTGTGTAAAGATTATTTACAGTAGTTTGGTGATACTTTTTGCAACCAGTTTTTCAAGATGGGAAGCTGATATGTGAGAGTGTATTTGTACATAATGGAATATTTTTTTGTTTTTCTAGGTTAGCTACATGTTTTATGCTATAAGCGTTATAAAGTAAGGTGAAAATTTTATTTGTAAACATCACATAGTGTAAGTAAATGGGGCCAATTTATAAAAATTAAAGGAGACACTGTGTCTTTTTAAAGGGATGCTAGTATGTGTGTGTTTTTAGGCTAGGTTCACACTGGCATATTATAATGCCACGCTAAAAAAAAAATGCATGCTGTGAGTCCCAATAGCACTTACCTTTGTGTTGTGTATTTCCTAAGCGTACATACGTGACACGAAGAATGTGGCCAGATAGGAGCTGTGAACACTGAGGGAGTGCATCCTGAATTTGCAGATGTATTTTCGGGACGCACTTTCCTAAAATGCTTTGGCGTATTTATGCCAGTCTGAACCAGGCCTAAAGATCTCTGAAAATAACCTATAAATCATGTTTTTTTACTGGCTTCTGTAAGCTAAACTTTTATTATTGATTTCTGTCATATTTGGTCTGATTTGACAACTTTTTTTGGCTGTCGGAGGTAGTGCTTCTACAATTTGACTTCTGAGATATTGAGTTCCAGGCTGTACCTTTTTCCTCTATAATGAAATGTTGTGCAGGGGTTATAAAGCCAATTTCTACCCAACAAGAATTAATATTATTGGTCAGAGTTAAAGAGGCGACGGGAACTTTAAAGTGCACCCGTCATCAAAAATTGAAATTGTTTAGTCTAGTATAGCATGCTAGACTAAACGATTTTGTCACTTAAATTTATTTAAATAAACGTACCTATTACATGCTGTCCCTCGGTGTATCTTCCTGCCAACCCGACATTCAGCTATCAGCTGCTGTAGTGTCGCGTCCGTGACTGGGAAGCTGTCAGTGTTACTGTTTGGGGAGACTCGAAGCATGCGCTTTGAGTCTCCCCCACCTAGCTGAGAACTTCCTCAGTGGGGGATGCACAGTAGGGAATGAAGGGGTGGGGGATGGTGCACAGTGTAGTGTATGATGCTGTGTAACCTGATAATGCTAGTGCACATGAGATTTGGAGACAGAGGAGGAGAGCCTGCTTGTTAGGGGGCGTTCCTGTAGTGTTTGAGTGGCAAGTCAGGCAGAAAATGGCAGCTTCTATGTTTTCTAATCAGGCTGAGATTGAAGTAAGTGTATTTTCAATATGCAAAGTTTTTTTTGTTCCTATATTACTTGATTTACATTATAAAGTCACATACTTTCTAAAACTGTAATAATCCTGAGCCAACAGGTGCAATTTAATCTATATAACTATAATTCTTTGTATTTAGTCATTTAAAGTCATTAGAGTTTATTTGAACAGATCTTCCCTTTTACTCAAAACACATGTAAGATAACAAGAGTTAAAGAAAACCAAATGGGTTAAAAGGCTAAACTTGTTAGTGTAACTATACAAAACACATGCTGTATAGAATTACTTCTGAAAATCATTACTATAAAGCAGGGGTGGCTAACCTTTTTGGCACAGAGTGCCAAAAAGGTGACGTCGCCCACCAGCGCGTCCCCTGAAGTGCTGGCGCTGGTAAGTGACGTTGGTGAGTCCCTGCTATAAAGCAATGCAGTGTATATCTAATTTCCAGTCACCCCTGCAACATGTGTATATTATAAGTATCCAAATTGAGGGTAATGATTTGGTAACCCTAGTAGTGAATACATGCCACCATCACCCTTTAAAGAGGCAAATTTATTATAGGGGGTTATTCACTAAGGTGTGAATTCAACTGTTGAATTAGCAAACAGCGGATTCCCATAGTAAATCTGCTACAATTTCCCCATTGTAAAGTCGCGACAATTTTCTCAAAATAAAGTCGCAACTGCAACAATATTTTCATTATACAGACGTGACTGCGATAGTAGCAGCCTATTGTAACTGTCTTTATCTGGCGAATTTGCACCTATACGCAACAATTCGAACTTTAGTGAATAACCCTCTCAGTGTTCAAACCTACATGTCTGAATATAGCACATAATTCTAATACATTGGGCATACTACAGTGCTGATTGAAAGTTTAAATTCATGCTTCATGACTGCTTAAAAATAGTTTTAAAGTGTACCTGTTTCCATAAAACTCTAATAATAATTTAGGTTTTACTAATGAAATGTTTTTGTAAATATATATGTATTTTAAAAAATGTACCTTTATTCAGCATTTCTCTGTCATCTTCCCTGTTAGCCTGGCTTTTCTTTATGGAGTCGAGTGTGTGGGGCTAAATGATTGAAATTATAGCTCCTCCAATCGTATCCCTGTTAGAGTGTGACTTACGGGATCTGATTGGAGGAGCTATAATTAGAGAAACGCTGTATAAAGTTACATGTATACATATTTACAAAAATTTTTATTTAATTAGTAGAACCTTTAGTATTGGTTTTGAGGTGACAGGTGCACTTTAATTCTGCAGCATGCATGTAAACTAATTTCAGTTCAACACAGCAGTATGTAGATTTATGTGTTCATGCCAACATTACATTTAAAAAAGGTAGACTTATGAAATATACTATATTCCAGTGATGCCCAACCTTTTTTGGCCTGGGGGCCATATAAAATTGCGATATGCATGTCACAGGCTGCTTCAAAGTCACGACTTTTAAATCCGCGGCATTATGAAGTAACAGCTGCTACAATTTTCCATAGTAAAGTTGCGACTGTGACAATATTCTCAATATAAAGATGCGACTGTGACAGTAGCAGTCTATTGCGACTGTCTTAAGCTGGTGAATCTACACTTATATGCAACTTTTCGGATTTCAGAATGCGGGCCGTAGGTTGGGCATCACTGCTATATTCTATTCAGGCGTGCATGTGTGCACACTGAATGTTCTGTTTGTTTTTTTGTTCAAAGGGTCAAGTTGGCATGCATGTACTACTAGTGTTGCCAAATCATTGCCTTTAATTTGAATAATTATAATATACACCTGCTGCATGGGGGACTGTGAAAAAAAATTAGAAGCACACTGCATTAGTTTATAGTAAGGAGTTTCAGGACTGCACAGCTATACAGCAGGTGTTTTGTACAGTTTACACCAGTGATGCCCAACCGTTTTTGGCCTGGGGGCCATATAAATTTCCGACACACATGTCGGGGGCCGCTTCACCACGAAAATACAAAAAAGAAAAAAATAGAGCAGATAAAAATATTAGTAATAGTATTATAGAAACATGTTTCTGCTGCTGCTGAGGTGTGTTACACTCTAACACAGTGGTCGGCAACCTTTTTGGCAGAGAGCCATATAGTGCAGCTCTGCTCAGCCCTTTTCAAATTTGGAGCCACTGACGTCATGTGATGTCACATAGGTGACATCAGAAGCTCTGGATTGGCTAGCAACCTGGAAGTGTTGAGAGAGCTTTGTCTCTACAGCGCTTACTGGCGATTAGCCGGCAGACTATAACGAGCAGTGCTTGCATGTGAGCACCGCTCGTTACAGTCAAAGAGCCAGATGTAGCCATCAAAAGAACCACATCTGGCTCGAGAGCCATAGGTTGCTGACCCCTGCTCTAACACATACTAGTGAGGTTTTTTAACTTTCCTCAGTCTGCCTCTCTTTGTGCCCACCTGCCACCGGAGCTCCTGTGAATATGGCGCGTAGCTGAGTTATAACGTGCTTCTGCCTGCCTCCCGGAAGTCACCGGGTGCCGGAGCTCCATGGATATGCAACTTTAGGCAAAGTCGCATATTCCAGGAGCTCTGGCAGGATACCTCCGGTTGCCGGAAGATAGTAGTGTTATACCCCAGCTCACCGATGCAGGCCGGGCCAAGGTTATTTTGCTCCCTAGGCAGAATAATGAAACTTCCCCCCCCAGTCCTTGATGACTGACACACCTGCATAATCCCACTCTCAGCCTGCTGCACCGCTTTGTAGGCTAGTAGCACTTCTGTGCAGTGGCGGCCTGATGATCTGATTCTTATCCTCTGTGCGCTGCTCTGTCTGGGAGCTGCCCCCCCTCCTTCACTTACCTTCCTTCTTTGTGGCCCGGCTATCTCTGCTGTACAGTGCCTCTCTCTCCAGTAATGATTCAACTTCCTGCCGCTCACAGGAAGTTAAATCATTGCCGGGATGAGGGACATTGTAGCGCTAAGTGCTACTGCAGAGACAGCCGGGCCCCGGAGGAGGCAGCCGCCTACCCCTTGGCCTGGCACTGTGGGCCAGATATCTATGCCATATTTGGCCCGCGGGCCGTAGGTTGGGCACCGCTGGTTTACACTAACAAGTTCAGCATTATCAGCATTAACCATTTACTTATTTTTTAAACATTTGCTTTTCTTTAACTCTGGTTATTTTAAATGTGTCTCCAATAAAACAGAAGATCTGGTCACTAAATTCTAAAGACTGTATATTACAAAATACAGAAGAGTATAGTTATATAGCTTATAGTTTACTATACCCCTTTAACTTTGGCCCCTGATAAAATGATCAGTCTTGCTGGGTAGCATTTATTTTGCTAAACCTCAGCACAAGCCTTCATTATTGAGGAAAATGCTACAGCCAGGGACTCCATTTCCCAGAATACAAAGGGTAGAAGCATCACTTCATAAAAAGCTGCCAGATCAGGCCCTACCTGACAGAAATCAGATATGTTTTTTAGCTTTCAGAAGCAACTAACAAAAATTATAAAAACATGACATACAGGTAGCCTAGATCTTTACAATAGTGGAAAAAATTCCCATGCAGATAAGAGATATACAGCTAGAGCAGTGCTTCTCAACCTTTTTTTGCCATTACCCTTTATCCGTGACCGCGACAATTTTAAAGTCGCAACCATGATAATATTCACATAATCATATGGGAACATTGCCACTGTTGCGACTTTACTATAGAAGTATTGTCGTGAAAATCCCAAGGGGTGTTAAGCGACCCCTGGCAAATTGTCATTCGACCCCAAAAGGGGTCTCTACCCCCAGGTTGAGAACCACTGAGCTAGAGATGTCTTAGCTGAGGCAAGCAATGAAGCATTTATTTACCATTCTTATACATAGATGTACACCTCCAGAAAAGTATTCATATATTTATATTTACTGCAATGATTTTAAAATCTTTATGGTGGTATGACTTTGTGGAGTAGCATAACTATAACTTTGATTCCCCAGAAGAGGAAGTAACTGAGAGGAAGGACTTATGTAAGAAAATTATGTAACTGTTACTGCAAAAATGAATTGTTTATTTTGAAATTTTAAGTAAAAAACTTGACTGAAAAACTATAATTATGAAAAGTTACTTATTTGAGATCCCAAACTGACCAGTTGAAGTAGATGATAGAAAAGTAGCTTCTGTCAGAAAACGACTATATATTGCGATACAGTGAATATAGATTGCATTGTACCTCATTCTGTATTTTCTAAGGCTATTAATACTCACAGAGGAGTTCCATAACCATATAAAAGCACAAGTTAAAAATCAGACCCAGATATCATAGATTGTTCAAATCCAAAGTGAATTTAATAACCTAAATTACAGAAAGGGGTACAATATCTTTTATATTATGTAAAGCAGTTTTAGAAGCAAAATAAAATACATTTACACCTTGAAACCTATTTTATCACTGATGAGCATTGTAACTAATGTGGCTTTTCTCATTTCTTTCTAAAATTAGCTCTTGATTGTTCCATTTTATCATTATATTTAATGTTTTATTCTACTGTAGCTTGTTCAGAAAGGCTACAGTTCCCATGATGCTTTGTCATTTACAAGAGGGTATTAATTGCAGACAGAATAACAATTTTATCCTTTACTTAAAAATATATGTTGCATTGTTACTATGATTCATAAACTGTTTGCTAATGCCTACATTTCCCATGTTGCAATGTGAGATATTAAGTCACAAAATAGAATCAGTTGTAGGCAGAGGCCTTGGGTAACTACTTCTTCTTGTCAATGTATTGCAGCAAATGCATTGCTACCAAATAATGTTTCAGTGCATACCTGACTACAAATATCTTGAATCCCCCTGTTAAGTATTTACTCTCTGGAAGGGTACTGAAGTTGTTTGAGGGATGTAGAGACAGCTAAAAGAAGTTATAGTTGGAGAAGATGAAGCACCAACATGTCTCAAAAGTGGCATGATATAGTTGCGCTGTTATAAATAGCTAGTTTTGATGCCAGAAATAGCTGTTTATTTATAAATTAGAGGATGTTCCATGAAAGGTCCAGTTCTGCCTTATAGCGCTTATAGTGCACCCATCAGCTTGAAGTGACATTATTTAATAAAGTTTAGCAAGCCATTAGTAACATTGTGCTAGTCCAGGGGTCTGCAACCTTTTTTGCTGGGAGAGCCAAATACGTGCGGCTCTGTTAAGCACTTTTGAATCAAAAGCCACTGACGTCATATAGGTGAGGTCGGTGGCTCCTGATTGGCTAGAAACCCGGAAGCACGATGACACCAGCGGCTCCAGAATGGCTAGCAACCCGGAAGCGCTGAGAGAGCTTTGTCTCTACAGTGCTTGCCGGGGATTAGAAGGCAGACTGTAACGAGCGGTGCTTGGATGTGAGCACCACTCGTTATAGTCAAAGAGTCAGATGTGGCCATCAAAAGAGACACATCTGGCTCGAGAGGCATAGGTTGCAGACCTCTGTGCTAAACTGTTGGTTCTGTGCAGCTGTAATATGAAGTCTGCTTACTTGATTGACAAAAAAAATGGCTTCCTACCATGATAACCATAGGCGCGATCACGTGAATGCGTGCGCATGTGATCATACGCCTAGGCTAAGGAGCTCAAAGCACATGCATTGTAATACATGTGCATTGAGCCTCCCCAGCCAGTGAATATGCTCCATTGACAGGGAGAAATACTTTACATAAAATTAGTTAAAAATAGAATTTTCTGTGGGTACTTGTAGAGGTTACACAGTACAATTGTGGTGGGTTCTGTGTTTGTGGGGGTTACATAGTATGGGTGGGGGTTTGTGGTGGTTGCACTGTTGGGTGGTTGTTTGTGGGCTTTATGGGTATTTTATTCTAATGAAGCTTTATGGGTATTTTATTCTAATGAAGCTTTATGGTGATTGTCTGTGTGAATGGGGATTATGGGAGATTTTCTGTGT